>JARWLC010000008.1:47622016-47882016 GCA_033318265.1 Phyllotis vaccarum | reverse complement strand
CAACTATGAAGAAGGTGCTATTTATTTTTATGTTTTCTGAAATGTGTCCTCACAAAATATCTGCCCGGTGAGTTAAAGTACCTGGTGTCTAAATTGCCAGTAAGGATATTACTACTTCAGGGAGTGACTCTAATAATCTGAAACCATTGCTATACATATTTTGAGGCAGTTTCTTGTCCTAAACAGTTCAGTAAATTTGGCACTTTTTTGACCATACACAGGACACACACAAAGCTTTTTAAGAGTTCCATTAGGAAGGTGGAAAGCAGCAAAAAGGAAAGAAAAAAAAATTCCTGAACAGGTTTGAAATGAGTGGAGCCACCCAGTGGCCGGAGGACACTTCTATTAAAAGAGTGGTGACCACTAACATCCTTCTAATGTGCCCCAATTCCCTCACAGGCAAAGCTAAACCTGATAGGCAGCTCAGACACACGAAAAGATCTCCTCATTTAAATTGCACAAACTAATAGCACACATAGAAAACACAAACATGCTGTGTGTGTATGTGTTGTAGCATCAGCTTAAGTCAGTGTGTCGGATTGCAGAATGAAGCCTTCTGTAAAACCATCTACTTTATCAAATTCTGTTCCAAACACACAGAGATTTCAGGTAACGCACCCAATCTAGCGCGTGTAAAATGCTGTTTCTTTCTGGAATAGGCTTTTGTGGTTTCCGATTAGCCGGCACGAAGCAAACAGAAAGAAAAAAAGAAAAAAAAAAGGCAAGCCAGGAAGCACGACCCTAGAGTCGAGACCTCCAGTTCCCACAGCGTACCCACACCGAGTCAATTCCAGCTCGACAGCAGTGGAATGGTGCAGGAGCTCAGTCAACAGGAGCCTCTCCGTTCTGGCCAGCTCCTGTTGCTCCAGGTCCAACAGTAGGTAGCCCCAGGCGCAGCCTGCCGCGGGGAGCTGGTAGGGACCCCTTCCACCACCCCGGTTGCCCCTACCGACACCCGGCGGAGGTCGGGCAAGCCCGAGCTTGAGCGGCGCGCACAGTCGCGAGGTCCGCAATCACGGGTTCGCCGTGGCGAGCGCGGGCGGTCACCGAGGCCATCTTGGGAGGCCCCGGGCGCCGGGTCCCGGTCCCAGGCGCCCCGCCCCGGCCACGTCCACGACGCCCGCGCGGCTTCTCGGAACAAAGGCCACAGGGTCGCACGAGCACAAAGCGGCTTCTCGGGTCCCCCGCCGACCGCTCCCGGTCCGGGTCCCGCTACCGGCGCCTCCGCCCGCCTCCTTCCCTCCCTCCCTCCCTTCCCACACAGCTGCCCGCTCTAACAAAGGCCCGGCCCGCGGTACTCACAGGAATATGTCTACTCATTGAAGATTGTGGCCTAATCATACAGCCGGTCCCGAGGCGGCGCAGGCGGCGGCGGCAGGGCAGGCGGTGGTGGGCGTCGCGGGGCGGCGGCGGCGGCGGCTGCGGCGATGCAGGCGGCGGGGGCACCAGACGACCATGCAGTGAGCTGCCCGAGGAGCGTCGCCGAGCCGGCCGCAGCCCAGAGCCAATGCGCGCGCCCAGGCGCCCTTGCGTCACAAGTCCGCCTCTTTATAGTCGGCGCGACGTACGTGCCGGAGGCAGCCAATCAGAGCACGGAACGCCAGCCGCGTGGGGCGGGGCGGGGCTCCGGGGCGCCGACGTCACTCGCGGCGGCCGCCACCGGTGCGAACCGGTTGATGAATGGCGCGGAGTGCGTGCTGCTTCTCACTCCCCGACCACGCTCGTCGCTGGAGTCGCGAGTTCGTCCCAACGTGGAACGCGGCTCCGGCGGGCGGAACCCCGGTCGCCCGAAGCCGTAGCTCAGCCGTGCTGGCCAACGGTTTACCTTGGCACCTGCGCCCCGGGATCTCCGTCATCACCCCATATTGATGTCGCATGACCGCCGGGCGGGTGACTCACCGCCCCAGTCCCCTGCCCGGCCCGGCCCTAGACTGGGATGAGGGATTCAGGTCACCACCCTTACGTCCACGTGCGAAGGCTCTCCGCAGAGTTTAGCCCGTGGAACGTGGGAAGTGTCTTTATTTTTTGAGGCTGTTGCTCCCGAGCCTGAGCCTTTTTTTTTTTTTTCTTTTTTCTTTTTAGGTTTCACCCCCAAACTGCTGATGCTGGCAACTGCCGTTGGCTCCATTGTGGCATTTCGAAATCACATGCATCCTTTGTACTGCTGTTCATTCACAGATAATGAAAGGTTAGCCATTGCTAAAGGGAAGGCTTTTTAAAATTAAGAATCTTCGGCTTTATCAAGGACTGATGTAATGTTTTACGTCAAAAGCTAAGCTTCCCATTTTGTTGATCTCCAGTTCTGTTCTAGAGCCCTTTTAATCTAGGTCTCCGAGGGAAGCAGTAGCGCAATTGTTTGTGCTATACAAGGACAGCTTTCATTATCTGAAAACTCTTTCTGCTCAGTCGTCTAGGACTGGCAAGCAGGACCTTTACCTGCTTTGAAGAATACAGCTTTCCAATAACATTGAAACCTTTTGTTTCTTGTTTTTCCACACATTAGATTGGTGAAATAATCAAGTTGTGTCCTCTCTCCGTGTACTGCATTTTATGGTATATTAGCACTTAAACTTATAAAGACTTTTCTTCGTATAGTTACTCAATTTACTTATAAACATGTGTCCTGTAAGCAGAGTAAGTGCTTTTGGAAAAAGAAAAAAGAAAAGAAAAAAAACAAAAACAAAAACCAAATAGGCCAGACTTTTAAAATAACAACAAAAAGCAACTCACTTGCCTGGGGATCCATTTAACTCAAGTGAACTTGAAGCATATATCCTTCACAAATAGAGGTAAAACGGGGTAATGTTTAAATTATGTAAGTCCTAAGAAAATACAGGAAGATTAAAAGAAAACTCTTGGGACGGGAAAGTGAAGTTGATCAGACCAGGAAAGTAAACAGAAGACAGATTCATTTTACAGAATTAACACCTTTCATATGACCAGTGACTTTGGATAAGTATTAACTTCAGCTTGGGAAAAAACACGGGCAGAAGCAATTAGTGAATACCTTGGCCAACTTGTATAATAATGTACTTAGACATATTAAATTGACCCCTCCTACTCCAAAGGTTGGTCAAGGCAGTGAAACAAGATAATGAAACCTTTTGGAAAGGGGAATTTCGTCAGCTAAAATATTTAAGCAAATAATAGCAAAAGGCAAGTCAGTGTTCTAAGTAGTTTTGTTGTAGAACTTGTGATGTAAATTGTGAGCTGTGTAACCCACAAATCCTGTAATTAATACAGGGGATGCTGATGTGTAGTGAGTGTCCAGTTAGCTGTCATTGAACTCTAGAAGCAGGGCTCCAACTCTAAGGAGGATTAATCAGCTCTGAGGGTCTTTTGACAAGGAAGTACCACTTTATCCTATTTACTGCTGGTCATGTATCAAACCAGATATAGACTTGCTGGCCTGTCCACTAAATTCTCAGCAGGCATGCCTGGCCTGTTCCTTTGGCAGCTGCTGACTTGGTTTCCTGTGCCTCTGTGGTTATCTGTGTGCTGAGGAGGGTGACTAGTCATTGAATAGCTTGAGGCTGCTGATTCTCGGATCCATCTCAGCAGTGAGCAAAGAGATCCCTATGGACCAAATCAATATAGTTCTTTCCCATTTGGGATTAGAGCATTAAAACCTCTATGTAATAGACTTGTAAATACTGGTCCAGACTTTACTAGAAGAATGAAAACGACATTGAGAAACTAGTGATTACACTCCAGAATCCCTAAATGGAAGAGAACCATTTATGCCAAACAAGATACCCACTAGGAGCTACTTAATTCATCCTTTGAGCTTTTATAAGCATATTCCAAATATAGAAAACAATGCCTATAAGGGAGGTGCCTATGGAAGCTTAAAGACCTCAGAAGGCAACAGATGTATACTGACTATAGAGAAAACTCTTACAATCACAGCACATCTGTAAACAATGATTTCATCCTCACAATGGTCAGATTGTGTTGGGCCGTGAAAGAGATTGACAACACCCACTCAGCAAAATGTTACTGTTGTAATGAAAGATCACATATGACAGTATCAATCTAGAAACGCTGTTATACATGGATGAAGTATATACAGTTGTTTCGATAGAGCTAAGTAGGTATATGGCTACTTGGGTAGAGGGTGAGCTCTCATTACCATATCTAAAAAAGTTTTTAAAAACCTGGATAAATAACAATGGCTACTATCAGTATTGTTTAGAATAACAACTATTACAGTGAAAAACATGTAATACACTTAAATTTTTAATGAACATGTATTTATATCACTATACTAAAAATTAAAACATAGCCTATGGTAAATCATTGTTTCTTTTTTTCAGGCTTTTTTAAAGCTGGGTCTGTAATCTGAATTACTTTGGATATTTATGTCAAAAGATCCAGAGTTAATGTCTTCTCAAAAAGCAGAAACATGCTGGAGAGATGGTTCCCAACTTGAAGACGTGACTTTGGTTCCTAGTACATGTGCTGGACAGCTTGCGGTCTTCTGTACCTCTGGATTCAGGGATTCTGATGCCCTTTGCTAGCCTCTGCAAGCACCACCCTGCTCCCCTCCCCCAATAGACAAACCGTCACAAGAGAGCTTGGGATATGGCTCAGTGGATAGAGTGTGTGCCTAGCAAGGCCTTGGCTTTGATCCCCAGTACCCAGTACTGCAAAAAGGAAAAAAAAAAAAAGGAACCTATAGTCAGAGTCAGAGATAAGTTGGATGAATAAAAATTATACTATCTCAAAATTTCCGTAGGAATTTTCAAGGAGCTAAAGATTGTTGCACTAAACTTCAAGGATATAACCTTAAGAGAATGTCTAGAGGCCAATAGGTAAGTGTATGTAGACTATTGTGTTTTATATAGATATATAGTCAGACAACGTAGAAACTTTCAGTCACATAGAAGATCATTAGAGATACAGATATTCATGAATGTACTCAGGCTGACCAGTATTAGATATCTTTTGGGGTCTTAGGGTTTTTGTATTGTCTTTTTGTGTGATGAAGGCTGACCTCAAACTCACTATGTAGTTGAAACTGTACTTGAGCCCCTGATCATTCTACCTCCAAATAGTAATATTCCAGGCATATCTCACAGGCCTGGCTGAAGTAAAGATACTTATCAATTAAATCACTAGAGGTACTAGATTTTCTCTAAAATTGAGCCAGATATTCAACATTTTTAAAAAGTTAAGAAAATTCTCTTTAATTTGTACTATAGGCATTTTCTTTCTCTTCAAAATTTAAATGTCTTAGTATTCAAACTGGATGAAAATATGCTTTCATTTTAACAACTTTGCTACTTAATATAAAGAATACTACTTTAGGAGTTCAGTATGCACCTTAAGAAGTGACAAGGCAGATTTGTTAAGAGAATAGTTTTTTTTTGGTTTGTGATAAAATAATTTTCTTCAGGCTGAGTAAAAGACTTACCATGGCCCCAAATATTTCAGCATATTCATATCCCGAAGCTCACATTCTGGTACCTGAGGAAATCTAGTTTGAGGAGTTATATTTTTAGAAAACTGGGCAGCTTTTTTTTCTTGCAGTTCTCCATTCTGAATACAAATGGTTTGGGAATTGGAAATCTGTAGGGCTATAGTTTCCATGTGACTGTCTAGAACATGTTGAATTATGCCAGTTTGAAAGGATGCAAAAATAGCTTAGGAAAGGAGAATTTAATCTGGCTAGAGGAAAGAAGTAGAGTATAAATAAATGTTAAAGGTTGGCTATGCTTGCTATGGCAAAGCTGGCACCTGACAGATGTAATTTACAGAGTTGGCATTTAGGCTGTAGATCCAGACAGACAGACCCTGGCAGTCCGGCAGCCTTCCCCAAGAACAGCAAATTATTGTCAGACTGCTTCTTGCAGACACAGGCTTTGAAAAGCTACTGTAGCCATAGTTTCCCCTGGCTAAGACATGTGCCATTTGCTTGGGTAGGTGGAGAAAACATCACTACAACATGACTACACTTCAGGCCACCGAGTAAGAGGAAATCTGTGCAAAAGACCTTTGGGGATTTGAAAATGTAAAGAAAGTTCTCATATGATGATTTTCTTTCTTTTGATAAGGTCTCACTGTGTAGCCCTGACTGGCTTGAAACTCACACAGATCTACCTTCCTCTGCCTTCCTAGTGGCTGGGATTAAAAGTGTATGTTACCACAAGGACTAATTAGTGATTTTTTGAATTCTTGAGCTGTTAATCCACATAGCAGACATAAATTAATACTTAGATATTATCAAGTAATTTTCCCATCAGAAATCCATTTTGGGCACTATTCATTTTCCAAAACTCCATTGCAGCCTTACTCTTCAAGGGTGAGTTCATCAGGGTTTGGTCTGGGTTCATCCTCTGCTCAAGATGGAGTTCTCATCTCTTTGGCTAGCAAACATTTTCCACCCCAACATATATTTGATAACTTTTTAGCACATGCCAGGTGTTCCCTTAGCTTATTGTCATGGTCTCCATCCCTATGGTACTGCATGATTTCTATTTAGTATTATAATAAAAACCCAGAGCCAGATACTGGAGAAAAGCTGGAATATCAGAGAGGAAGCAAACCACAGCCAATTCTCACCCAGCCAACTTCTCAGGCAGTTAATCCCATAACTCCAGAGACAGAGATCTTTCTGTGTTTCTCCGAGTTCAAAGTCTAACTACCAAATAGTAGTAGATCACACCTTAAATCTTAACTCTAGAATATGATACATTGTTGAACCGGGAAATGAAACAACTGGCTGAAGAAGAGATTTAAGGCAACAGAGGAAGACAGAATTATAGTCTGTAGAAGTGATGAGCGAGGTTGAGGACTCTTGAAGATAGCTTTTACCTTAAGAAGTTGGCTGTGTGAAAATTAACTGTGGTCTCTTTCCTCTCTCTGATATTCTAGTTTTTCCCCCAAATTCTGGCTCTGAGTTTTCATTAATAACAGAATTCATGATATACTTTCCCATGCAACTTTGTTCCCCTGTTCCCCAAGTGACTGCCCAAAGAGTTACCCCAGTTTATAAAAGGGCAGGTAGGGAGAAACCCAGTGAAATGATCTGGTCAAAACTGAAAACAACTTTCTCAGTCTCATTTTTCTTTAAATAAAATTGAGATCTTCAGGGTGTAAGACCTCGTGAGTCACCTGAATGGTTCTAATTTGCAGGATGGAGCCTGAGATTGCCCAAAAATTCCAGATGCTGTTGCTTGAAGGCTCATATCTAGAAGCAGAGTGAATGCATAAGCTATGTTTTTAGTAACAGAAAGCAGGTGAGCCACACAGGGAGATAAGACCTGTTTCTAGTTCAGTGCATGCATAAACATTTTTTTGTAGTTCTAAGAACTGTGATTGCATCAGTAGCAATATCAGCAATAGAAATGCTTCCAGTAACTGCTATTTAACTCCTCTTATGAAAATGGAAAAATAGATAGGGAGATGGCTTAGTAGGTGAAGGCATTTGCCAAAGAGCCTGATAACCTGAGCGTTGTCTCAGAGACACACGTAGTGAAAGGTGAGTGCAAGCTCCTGAGTTCTCTGAGCTCCACGTAACATGCTACTGTGTGCACATGCATGCATGTACACTTAAACTTAATTTTTTTTTGAAGAGATGAAGGGAAGAGTCTGTCCAGTAATTCTGAGAGTCTAGATCTACTTTGAATTTTTAAAATATAGTTTGGATTATTTTATGGTACTGGGGATTAAATCAGGCTAGATCCCTAGACCTCTATTTTGTATTTTGACGTATGGTTTCACTAAATTGCCTGGGTCAAGTTATGATGTTCATAAGGTAGGATCTTCAACTCAGCAGTCTCCAGGAATTCAGAGGCTATTTTTCTTTGTCAAGCCAATAAGATCTCTTTGTGTGGATTTAATAAAGTTTCAGAAGTTTTGGAGATATCAGAGGGAAACTACCCACAGTTTATGTGGGGGGGGGAGGGGGGGTTAGTAAAAGCTCCAGAAGTCCCAGAGCTCTAACCACAGTCAGTCTAGGAAAATCAGAGTGGTGATTCAAACCTTTAATCCCAGCACAGGGAGTATCCTGGGAGTGGTGACCTACACCCTTAATCCTAACTGAGTCAAGGTCACTACAGATTATAGAATGAATTCCAGGCTCCCAAGTAGGTGTGGTGGGGCCACGCCTTAATTACTGAAAGAAAGAATACTTAAGTCGGGATTCAAACACAGAGAAAACGATTCCAAGGGAATCAAGGCTGAGGAAGCTAGAAGACAGCTGGGTAAGATTTGACTGTGGTGTTTATTCTCTCTAGTATCTCCAACTTCTTCAGAGATCTATCCCTGAGTCTCAATATTTTGTGCAACATCTCTTGAAAAAAGGGATAATATCTTCTCCTATGCTAGACTTGAACAGAAGTTGTTTTAGGAGTGAGGACGATAAAAAGAAAGAGGACTTGAGGTTTTTAAGAATGCATACAGTACTTGCTGCCTTGCCTGGTTCTGTTTTTTCATCAACTGTATGTTAATATCAGCAGACTTCCTACCATGTGCTTCTGGACTGCTAATACTGCCACTCAAATGACCATTTGGTTGTCTTGGCATTGTTAAAAGATGTGGATATTGGGCCAAGTGTGCTGCAAGCCTTTAATTTCAACATTCAAGAGACAAAGGCTAGCAGATCTTTGTGAGTTTGAGACCAGCCTACATAGTGAATCCCTCACCAGCTGGGGTTACGTTGTGAGACCCTATCTCTAATAAAGAACCAAACAAAAACACAACACAAAACAAAAGATATGGTTGTACAGGCATGAATAAGACTGTTTCCAAATATGATGCAAATGTACATAAGTAAAATATTGTCTTTGACAAGGAATACTAACTAAATAAAACGTTTCCTTTGGGTGCCATTGCAGAATAATGTTTAATTCAGCCTGCCTGGGGACTTGGCATGTTGTAAGGGAAGTGAGGTCAAGATAATCTTAGAGGGAAGAACTAGAGTCTAGAATAAAGAGTATAAAAATTTCCCATCTCTGAGACAGACACTCCCAGTATTATAATGGAATGAAAAGAGTGAGATTCTTTTCATGTGCTTTGACAATTTCAAGAGAGATCAGAAACTTGAGAATGAAAAAGATTCTTCCATAACGAAGTGCATTTTTTTTTTTAAGACTGAAGAATTGAATTGTAACTAAATACACTCCTGGTGAGAATTACAGTCTTTTTATTGCTTTGGCTGAGAGCAGTCAACCATCTGTTAATTTGAATATTTGTGCTTTTGGTCTTCTTCATTTAAAAAATATATAAAGCACTAAATAGAATAAAAGAGAAAGAAATACATGATTATGGCATTTTCTAGTTTGGTAATGGAATTTCCCACTACTACTATAAGCTTATTGAAATAAGACCAGACCACCGAGTCAGATACTCTGCTTGGATCTGTAACTATTTTCTATTTTCAGCAACTTTAGCAATGACCTCTTAAAAGATCCAAGTTGAGTTAACTGTATCCCATTTAGAGGTGCAGACCCAGGCTGGCTGACAGTTCAGTAGAGTTGTGTCCACACCACCACTTCCCAAACACCTTTAGTCTCTTTACAAAATTTCAACATATTTAATTTTCCTGGTTTTGTATACAAAAAAATACCAAATCCAGTTTCCTCCTGACCCAATCAGTGATGATGCAATACATTCCTTGCTAGTAAACTACATGTTCCACAGCTGTCACTCTGAGGCCCCAAGATCTAGAATATTTGCTGACTTCCAGGGAAGATTGACAAACCTACCTCTGTTGAGACTCTAAAATAGTTATGCCATGTGGCAGGATTCTAGGCCAGCTTTAATTCCCTCTCTTAGGTGACAAGTCTATTTTTAGGCCACCCTTGTAAATGTTTATAAAAAGGAAACACCATGACCTTTGGCTTTTACTCCTGAGCATAGACACAGTTGCAAATGGTATGAAAATTATTCAGTCATCACAAACATTACAGTCATCAATGATGCTTTATTACTTTATGGCCTTAAAATGTTTGAAAACAGAATCTTAACTTTATGTTGAAAGGAGATTTATGATTTCAGCAGATTAAATCACTAAACGATAGGAAAGAATTCCTGAGGACTTGTGGATTTGGAAAAAATAAGAATTCTGAACTTGACTAGTATATACTGAGGAACAAGGTTTGAGTTTAAGTGATACATGTAGCTATACCTTGTCCTGTTTTGTAGTTTATACAATCAGTTAAATACAACTCTGGTCCATCCAGAATGACTTGTATGCAACTATTAACATCACAGTTCCAAAGAACATTTGATTTATTGGCTGGGAGAGTGCAATAAGAAAGGCATAAGATGCAAATGCAGTGGGCTGAGGTCAGTCTCTGGGCCCTTGAAAGAGTTTGCTTATACAAGTCCTCTGAGGTATACTTGTACTCTGGCACACATTGCCATATACAACCAGAAAAAATTTTAATAGAAAAAGAAATATAACCAGAGCAGCCAGGGCTATATAATGAGTCATTGTCACAAACAAAATACAATACAATAATAAAAAGGTTGGGTGTGGTGGGAAGTGTCTCTAATCCACCACTCAAGAGGCAGAGGCAGGAGGAGACTCTGACAGCCTGGTATACACAGCGAGTTCCAGACCAGCCAGGACTGCATAGTAAGACCCTGTCTCCAAAAATAAGATGATATGTACATTTTACAAGACAAGATTAAAGGTGTTAACAAAGAAAAATAAAGAATAAAAAACAACCAAATACACAATTTAAAAAAGTGAATATTATTTAAAAGCAAACCTATTTATAGGTGAATGTTGTGTTCAAGTCCCAGAAAGAACTAGTTCTTAGTTTCCAGGAGCTGCACTTCCTTCAGAGACCTTCTGGCTATTGGGGACAGTTGTGGTTCACTTACCTCTTTGAAGGCCTTCTTTATGGGCAAACTGAGAAGAGAGCCATTTGCTGTAGTGATAGCTTACTTCAGCTCTCTAACACGTGTTTTCCAAGTCTCTCCCAGTTTGCCCCCCCAAGTAATCCTATTATCTCTGATAATTAAATCATTACAGTCCAGGAAGAGATAGCAAAGAAAGCAAAGTTAGAGATCTATGCTATAGTTGTCAGAAAAAAATACTGTGTTTAATTTAGTGTGATCCCCAGTAATCATACTGCAAGGTTCATTTTGAGAGTCTTCAAATTTTGTAAACAGTTTATCTCTCTTAATTAAATCAGATTTTTTTTTTTTAAAGATAAAGCTGCTCTGCAGAGCTCTATCTGTCCTGGAACTCCTGTACATCTGACTGACCTCAACCTCAGAGATCCTCCTGCTTCTGCCTTGCAAGTGCTGGGGGTTAAAGCTTTTGACACCACTGACTGTCTAGATTTGTTTTTATATTGACTCAGTAAACCATTCCTCAGTGTGTCCCATTACATAGAAAACAATCAAACCCCAAATTTGGTCATATTTCACAGGGTTCTGTAACTGTTATAAATATGGAAACAGACTATCCCATAGAAGGGTGTCACAAAGACAGCGATAACTATTTATTGATGGGTGTCTAGCTCAGGGTTGCTCGTGTGCTAAGCAAATATTCTGCCACTGTGACACACTTGGAATCCTCTTTGAAGTATTTTAAGAAAGAAAATAAAGAGTATGACTATTAGAAAGTCTTAAGGAAAGAAAGGCATTGAGATAATGGGCTTATCGTTTAAGAAATTTGGCTCAGTCATGAATTCTCTTAGAAGGAAACTGTTTGGGTCACATTCTATGATTTATTTCAATGTCTTTCAGGGTGGAGCCAAGGAAAAGTTTTGTTGTTGTTGTTGTTGTTGTGTAGTTTAGTCTTGGAACCATACAGATTTGTCTGCTTTTGCCTATTAGGTACTGAGATAAAACTGAGATAAAATCGATGCACTACCATGCACAGCTCAGAGAAGTATTTAGCAAGAAGTATGTGCATTTTCTAAATGAAAGCCAATTATCATTGCTATTATTAGTCAGGATTCTCTATAGAAACAATTTACAGAATGAATCTCTGTATATATAGGAAGGGAATTAGAATGATTTAGAGGCTTATGTGGTAATGTCTTTCTGTATGCTGTGAAACAGTCTTTAAATAAAGGAGCTGTTTTGGTTTTTGGCAGACACTGTAGCCAAAGACAGCATAGGTAGGAGAAGCAGGGTGGAGTCAGACAGATCAAGCCAGCCCAAAGAAGAAACATGTAAGGAACACAGGTGAGCTATGGACCACATGGCAGACAGATTAATGAAAATGGGTTGAGTTAAGATGAAAGAACTAGCTAGCAATGTGCCTGAGCCATAGACCAAACAGCATGAACTTAATATAAGTGTCTGAGTCATTTTGGGGGCCTAAGCAGCTGCAGGTGACTAGGTGGTCTGGGACGACAGCTCTGTGGGTCTGGACCTCTGGCCAACAAAGGCCAAGAAATCTCATTGTAACAAGAGCAGTCCAGCTAATCCAATGATTTGCTATGAATGAAAATATCCAAGAAGTTTCTCATTCCAAAGGCTGGATGTTTCAGCTGGTCTTCAGTAGTTGCTGGAATACTGAAAAAGTAGGCCCTACTGATGTGATGTCTTTATGCTGTGAATAAAGGACCATTTTGGCCTGTGTCAGGCATCATAGAAGTAGGCACAGAAATTGAGACAGGTAGGGGAAGGAGAGCAGAGTCAGACAGAAATGAGATCTAGCCCCCCAATATATATAAAACAACATAAATAAACCACAAGCCACATAACAAAACACATTAATGAAAATCAAAATAAAATAAATTAACAGTATGTCTAAGCCTTAAACTAAACAACATAAATTAATGTAAACATCTATGTATTTCTTTAAAACTTTAAAATTACTAGTCAAACAACAACAAACAAATCCAACCATAAAACTAAACCAACCAAAAACCTCATACTACACTCTAGTGTCGGTGAAAGATGGACTTGCTCTCAAGGTGAGGGCAAGCAAGCGAGAAGCAAAAGCTTCCTTCTTCCATGCCTTATATAGGCTTCCATCAGGACATAGGCCCAGATCAGATTAGAGGTGTGTTTTATGAATCAAAACCCATACTAAAGGTGTGTGTCTTCTTCTTTCCTCAAGATCAAGATTAGAAGTGGATCTTCTTAACTGGGGATGTCTTTGTGAGTTCTGGGATGTTCATTCCCAAGCAATAGTGGAGAGGGTGCCTAAACAGGACTTCCTCTATAATCAAATGAATGACCACCCTAATTTGTAGAACCTTTATCCAGCAACTGATGGAGGCAGAAGGAGGGAACCATAGCTAAGCACTAGGTCAAGCTCCTGGTCCAGCTGAAGAGAGGGAGGAGGGATTATATGAGCAAAGGGGTCAGGATCATGCGGAGGAGACCCTCAGGGATGGTTGACCTGAGCTATTGGGAGCTCACTGACTCTGAAATGGCAGCTGAGGAACCTTCATGGAAAGAAACTAAGCCCTCTGAATATAGATGACAGCCTAACAGCAAGGACCTTTAGTGGGGTCTTTTGCAGTAGGACCAGAGTTTATTCCTGGTGCATGAACTGGCTTCTCGGAGCCCATTCCTTACAGAGGAACAGCCTTACTTAGCCTTGATACTGGGAGGAGGGACTCGGACATCCTTCAACTGGATATGCCAGGCTGAACTGACCCACCTTGGCACTCCTTGCCCTCCTTGAGGATGGGGTTGGGGAGACTGAGGGAGGACCAGGAGGAGGAAAGGGAGGGGGAGCAGCACTTGGCCAGTCGACATGGGAGGATCAGAATATCAAGGACACCCTTGGCTACAGATGAAGTGTGAAACTAGTTCAGCCTACAAGAGTGAGGATTGATTTTAAAACCAGAGAAACACAAGACTGAACTACTGTTGATCAAAGTGTATATGGTTTTCCAGCTTGATCTAGAATTATTTTTGTCTATAAAAACATTATTTGGAAAATTGAGGATACTCATGTGACTGTGGATGAGCAGATAGAGTTATACTAATGCTATTTTCTTATTTGTTTTTTATAGTTGTACTGCAGTTGGACAATATTTTAATTTCCACTTTGAGGGTTATGGGCCTTTCAGGACACTAAAGAGTCCAAATCACAGCTATCATTTACTTGTGACTGGTTAGGTGGCCATGATAGTGTATCATATAGAAATAGAGATGCATAAAACATGTAGCAGGAAGCTTTTATCTGGGGAAGCTAGGTGAAAAGTATGTGGAAATCATTTGTACTTTTTTAAACAAAAAATTTAAAATACCAATAATTATTTTAAAAATGAAAAAAATCTTTATAAACTTCATGATCAAAGCTAGCCTTCTGAATGTATATAGGCCTTTGTTAAATGGGTAGTTATTATTCAACAGTCCTGTTCACAGTATGAGGTATTTGGTTACTATAAGATCACTTAAAAAGAGTTGAGTTTTAGTGGGAAGATTAGACTGTAAACAAGGACCCAGTTACTTTAACATGACAATTCTATCCTGTAATAAATTCCAGAAAGTAAACACAATATGATAGGGAAAAAGGTAATCTTCCAGTAGGACTTTCATTACTTTTAAAACCCAAGTGGGACTGGAGGATTTCAGATGTGAAACTTGCTCTTTATGCAGGATGCTCTTGGAATAATGAAGACTGTAGCTACCATAGCATATAACCAATTCTCTCATTCATTTATTTTGAGACAGGAACTTTAGCATAGGCTGGCCTCTAGCTTCCTATGTAGCCAAGGGTAACATTGAACTCCAGATTCCTCTGCATGTGCCCAGAGCTGGGATTGTAAGCATGTGTGACTGTATTTGGTTTTATGAGTTGCTAAGGACTGAACCCAGGCAGGTAGAGGCAGGAGAATCAAAGTCATCCTCAACTTCATTGAGAACTTGGTAAAGAGTGGTAGTATTTCAGAGTAACAAGAACATCCAACAAGTATTGGAGTTTAATTGTTACTCATTTGAAGTTAAAAAGGATTATAAAGAATTATCTTTCTGAGGGCTTGTAATTATTCAATGGAGTATAAAGTCAGGTCTGCAACCTCAAGTTGACATGTGAGAGGTGGCTAGCAATAAAAATCCTAATATTTGAAATGCTGACCCTAGTGTTGGATTCCTTTGCATCTTGGATATGAATCTACTAATACAAATCAAAGATATACAAAAGACTTTGGAAATTGCGAATCTAAAAATTTGTCCAAAAAAATCGATCATTAAGTGTGCCTAGGCTACCGAGACTAGGGGCAGAGCGAATAATGGATGGGAAGCAGCTTCGAGTGCTGACTGCTGTGTAAGATGTGCTATAAAGTTCCTTGAAATGGTATGGACTCAAGTCAAGTTTCTCGCTGTCAGGGTGTGGCACACTGTTCACCCACTGTTAACTGGTTTATTTTTATTCCTTTTTAATGCCTATTTCAAAACTTCCATTGCTCAACACTTTTAATGTGCTTGTTGTATATCCTTGTTTAGAATACATTTTTGAGATTACATATATGGTATTGTGATAGGAGACTTGGTTTCTATTTAATGTCTTTTTTTTTTTTTTTTTTTTTTTTTAAGACAGGTTCTCTCTATTGTGTAACTCTGGCTACTCTAGAACTTAATATGTAGACCAGGCTGGCCTCAAGCTCTCTGAGTGCCACCTGTTTCTGTCTTCTAAGTGAAGGAATTAAAGGTATATGTCACTGCCTCAAAATCTTAGATATATGACTTGACTTTGAAAAGTGTGTCTTATGCTTCTCTATGAGCTGTATTTTCTGCCTCTTCCAATTGTTTGATAGCTAAAGGAGAAAGCGTGTGCACATTTTATTCATCCATTCCCTTTATGGATATAAGATTTTTTTAACTTCTACTGCCAATAAAAAGTTATGCATGATGGTGTACACCTTTAACTCTAGAACTTGGGAGGCAGAAGCAAGAAGATCTTTGTGGGTTTGGGGGTAGCCTGCTTTACTTAGAGAGTTCTGGGGCAGCCAGGGTTCCAAAGAGAGACCTTGTCTCAAACAACCCCTCCTCCCAAAGAAAAATTCCTAGGAGTCACATTGAGCAAACACAGATTTAATGTCTGTGAAACATCTTTTGGGAACAAACAGCAGAGAACAGCATATAGCTATATTTATTTGATCAAGAAATGTATATATGTTTTTTTTAAAAGGTTGTGTGAATGTACCCTCTTACCAACAGGTGTGAATGTTCTATATATTCCCTCTCCAACACTTGGCATTATACAATACCTTAACTGTTTACCATCAACACCCATAAATCTTGTGCCCCTGTGATTACTAATGAGTTTGATTTGCCTTAATGTATATATTCTTTATAACTTTCCCTGATCGTGCTCCTTCAGCATTCTCTTTGTGACTTCCTGGTTCTTGTTGACTTGTAGCATCCTTGCAAACCACAGAGTAAACCAGAGATCAAACATGAAAGACAATGATTGTTGTAAAGTTGTTTCTTGGCAGCCAGAGTTCTGGACCCACAGACCTGCTGTCAGCCTCAGACCCCTTAGCTGCCCGCTGCTGCTCAGACCCCCAAAAATGATTCAGACGCTTATATTAACTTCATGCTGTTTGGTCTATGGCTCAGGCACATTGCTAGCTAGCTCTTACATCTTAACTCAACCCATTCTCATTAATCTGTCTGCCACGTGGCCCGTGGCTCACCTGTGTTCCTTACATGCTGCTCCTTTGGGCTTCTGGCTCAGTCTGCCTGACTCCGCCCCGCTTCTCCTACCTATGCTATTATTTCTCCTCCTACTTTTTCTATGGTGCCTGTCATGGGCCAAAACAGCTCCTTTACTTAAAGATTGATATTCACAGCATACAGAAAAGCATTTCCACATCAAATGATTGCCATAGGAGCTTTAGAAAGTGAGTGAAATCCTCAGAGGATACACAGGTGGTTACAACTGCATTATGAAGTGAAAGCCTTCAGGTTAGGTAGTGAGTCACTGCTATCCACCAAATCATTCATTGTTTCATTATATATCTTATGTGTTCTTTAATTTTAAAAAGGTTTTACATGCTAGAATGTGCTCAGTATTCTAAGTCTGTTCTTCTCACAGAGAGATCCACATACCAAGGACACTGGTTTCTCAGAGAACTTGTTTTAGGACAAAATCCACTTGCACTTCAGATAGATGTCTGGGCTAAAGCTCTGGGAGAGGTACTCAGGAGTTGAGTGTATTTAGCTTCTCAGATAATTATGGACAACACAAGTTTTTTTTGAATTATTGCAGGAAAATATTCTTTAGCGTATTTTTATGCTATCTAAAAATAATGCTGTTGAGCAACCTTCCAAATATATTCTCCATATTTTATTTTTTAACTATTTTTCAGATGAAGAATCTCACATAACACAGACTCTGTTTTTTCACTATGTAGCTGAGAATGTCCTTGAATTTCTAAACCTTCTGCTGGGCTCAAAGGTGTGTGCCGCCACATCAGTTCTTCATTTTTCCCCCATGGTTTTTTCTTTTGTTTGTTTTTTGTCTTCAGTATTGTATGTCTGAACAAAAATTTAAAATTTTATCAATTATTTGTTTATGCAACACTACCCTTACATACTAGCATATGTAATTTCATTATTAAGTATCTTCAACTGAAGGTTTAGTCTTTTTTCTATTGCATTATAATGGAATATGTAGCATCATCTTTTATAATTCAATTTCTGTGTTATTCAGCTTCAGTTTTTTTTTATGTCTGTTCTTTTTATGGAGACTGGAAACCAATTAACAGTATTTTAAGGGTTTTGAAACAACTTCTCGGAACTTTGAAGCTAGAGAAGTTTCAGGAACAACCCCACATTTCCCTCTCTGATTTGAGCCTCTGACAAGAAACCTTGGAAACACCCTCTTTAAAATAACCTGCCATTCCCGACCAGCAAAACCCTCACTCAGATTCCAGAGAACTTTACAGGTGATGACTAAATACTTGAAAATTTGCATGTGTGTCAGCCAGCTTAAAAGTTTCCCCTCTATCTTGGCAAAAGTATTCCAGAGATAATTTATATTTCTATTTTACTAATCTCTGTTAGGCTGAATAAGGCTAGATGGAAGTAAAATTTATCTGTGATATCATATCTGCTTTTCCTTTTTTTTTTTACCAGCCTTGTCTGGGCCTTCCTGTATCCCAATGGAGGACTATCTCACCCTTCCTTTACTGTAGTTAAGGCTCCTTTGCAGATTCTTGGCTACTGAAGTGTCTTCGAAGTGCAGAAAGTTCAGGATGGTCAGTCATTGTCCCTTACTTCTTTTGAAACAATCAGTATTGAGGGTCCCTATTCCCTCAGGGCTTTCATCCACAGAGAGATATGGTGATAGATTGATTGTATATTTAATAAAAATAGTCTGGAATATCAGAGGACAGGCCACCCATATTGTATATTTAATAAAAATAGTCTGGAATATCAGAGGACAGGCCACCCATAGAGCCAAGCTGTGAAGGTTAGGAAGTGGTGAACCAAGCCTTTAATCACATCACTTGGGAGACAGAGATTTGTCTGGATCCCAGTAAGTTCAAAGCCTAACAGCCATGCAGTAGTGGGTAGACCCAGCACTTGGGAGGCAGAGGCAGGAGGATCTCTGTGAGTTCCAGGACAACCAGGACTGTTATACAGAAACCCTGTCTAGAAAAAAAAAAAACCAGTCAAAAAGGCTAGAAGAGATGGATCTGTTCTCTTATATTCTGGACAAATTTTTAAATTAAATATACAATATATCACCATAGACAGAGATATTAATAGATTTTAGTGGGGTTAATAAACCTTCACTTTGACTGAGAAAGGAGTGAATTCCATCAGGTTTCACATCGTCTGGTTAAAGCCAGCCATTGGATCTTTGCTTTGGGGATGGGTAGATCCTCTAAAGCAGTGGCTTTTTGCCTGGAGATAACTGAAAAGAGTATCCTTCCCAGAGATGCTGATCTCATCGGCCAGAGCCTGGGACACATCATCTTTGTCATAGCTGACCTCATTGTTGTCACCAAATAAAACACTAGGCATTTGTTAACCCAAGATACCAACTTAGTTCCAAAAGCATTTGGAACAAAGAGAAGCATTGGAGAGGGAAAATGAGGGCTGTTGAAGTGATTTCTAGTAACTGGAACCCGGTGAGTGTGTGTGCTGTGCTTGGAGGAGACTTTTAGGTATGGGGTGGATTAAGGCAAATTTCATGTTCCAACAAGGCTCTTAGATTCTAAGACTATCAGATAGTTATATAAATATTGCTTGTTTTCTGATGGGAACTGGATCTAGAATTCCCTGATATACCAAAGTATAGATCTGCAAGGCTTGCTAAGAATGGTGCATTTGTGTAGAACCTTCACAGATCATCCTATGTACTTTAGGTAACTTTTAGCATGCTTAATCCAATGTAAATGCTCTGTAAATAGTTGCCATGCTGATGAGTTAGGGAATATGGGCAAGAAAAATGTTTGTACATTTCAATACAGATTTATTTCTCCCAGGTTTGCATCCATAATTGGATGAATCCATGGATACAGGACTTTATATGAAAGGTTTGCTGTATTGAAAAAATCACAAACAGAAAATAATAATTAGGATTGCTTTTCCTTATAGTGGTGTTTCTGTTGTGTAATGTAGGAATTGCCTCTGTGAATTTATTATACTTGAGATTAAAACTAAAACGAACACTACTGTTACAGTGGAGAGTATAAACCACTCATCAGTCTGCATTAAATTATAGATAAAATAAGGAGGGTTCATTTTCTTGGAGATCCCTGGGATCAGATATTTTAAACATGATTATTTTAATCCAGTCCTTTCTATAATTCACTTTTTATGACATTAATAAGACATCTTAAGCCTTTGTTATTGGCAAAGCAGTGACAATGTGACCTGTGCCCCAAATAAACATGGCTATTGACTTTTCACTAGTCCAAATGTTCTGGAGGGCTATCAGCTTTCTGATCTTTGATACACGTAGGCACAATCATTGCAACTAATTCATCTGAGGCTATTATGTTTTGGGGCTGCTCTCGGGATTATATTTTTAAAAGCATTTCTATTTTTATTTGTAGTCACATTCAATTTACCTCATAATTTCACTTGTGAAGAAATAATGGCACATACACAATTGAAAAATACCACTAACCATTTTACCATTTACTAAGATAGTAATGAGCCACATTTCTGTTCTGGTTTTAATATTACTAAACCCTCGTTTACTCATAGGGACCATTGAAAAACTTGTTTCAATGTTACATATTTAACTTTTTCAGACAAATTCTTATCTTTTAGCATTGGCTGGCTTGGAACTTGCTATGCACACCAGGCCAGCCTTGAACACATAGATAACCATCTATCTTTACCTCCTCAATGCTGGGATTAAAAACATGTGCCACCACAGCCAACTGTATATAAAAATGTTTTGTAAGTACTGGGTGTATTGACTTAAACCAATTCCAGTTTTAAGAATGTGTGTTAGGGTGGATAGGGTGTTACTTACTTCCATTCCAAATGCTCTCTGAAGACAACTTTCTCCCAGCTCTGAACCTTGGCGTGGAAGATACTGCACAGCAGCAGGGAGACATGTTGTCTCCTCTGTGTTTCCAGTTCCATTGTCCTTACTTCAGCTCCAAAGAGCAGCTTCTTAGCAAAATTGCTCTGTTGACTGATGGGCATTCAATTCATGCTGGATGGTGATTTCTTCATTCAAAAATGTTTCCTCAACAGTTTACTTCAGTTTGTGTGATTTAAAAAACCAAATTGTAATCACCACATATTTCTCAATACAGTCGCTTGTCATTCTCTTTAGGACAGGACTTCTAGCTGTACAAGGTCATCTGAAATGTGAATTCACGTCTAGATTCTAAGACTCAGTTATTATACCTTACTATTCTTTGTGAACCACCCATGCTAGTCCATCAGCCACACCATAGATGAAAATAGGTAGCCTCAGATCTAAGAAGAAACAAACATTCCATAGTTTTGTAAGCGCTCTTCCTTGAAAACTCTCAGTGTAAGATTAAGATGCTATTTGTGCCAATATCTATATTTCCTTGTCTTAAAAAAAAAAAAAACCCTATTGAGTCCTTTAAAGCAGAAAATAAAGGACAGTTATTTTGATGCCTCTGGTGTTTTTGTTCTTGTCCCTCTGCCTTCTGCCCTCCTCCTCCCTCCTCCCCCCTCCTCCCCCCTCCTCCCCCCTTCTCCCTCCTCCTCCCTCCTCCTCCCTCCTCCTCCCTCCTTCCTTTCAGGGTCTCACACTGATCCTATTTCTTCCACCCCTTGAGTGCTGAATTACAGTCGTGAGCGACTGTATTTGGTCCCACCAGGTCAGTAGTTTTATAAAGACAGATTGCTAGTTTCTGTTAATGCTTTGACAGTCCCTGGTTCCACAGAATGTAGGAGGCACATAGCAGGCATGCAATGTATCAATTATTACTTAATGCCCAAGTATAATTTCATCATTAAAAAAATCTATTTTACATTTCTTTTCTCTCAGTGAATTTTCTTTGGAGGCAGTGTTACTATGCAGTACGAGCTGGCCTTGAATTAGAGATGCTCCTGTGTCAGCTCTGTGATTACAGGTTGATGTCACCAAGCCTGCTTCTAGGTCCAACTCAGATTTTAAAAAAAATATCCATAGATTTCAGGCATTTGGATGTCAATATTTGTAGGTCATTGTGTATCTGTGTGTAATTGTAATGCACTCAAGCATGTGTGCCCCATGGGCCTGTGAAATCAGAGGGCAATCTGGGGGAGTCACTTACCTCCTTCCACAACTGAGCCCTAGTGATCAAATTCAAGTCATCAATCTTGGCAGTTGGCATATGGCTTTAGCAAGGGGTCATTTCTGTCCAAGTGCCTGAGGCTTCCTGGTTACCTGGAGCATCTTGGACTGTCCAGTTAAACCATAGACTTGGAAATGAACAGCAGGCACACCTTTTCTGGACGTCTTCCAGGGTCACCCTATGAGTTCAGTGTTGGGCATCTGGGCCTTTTTCTCAGGCTGCTTTTGTCTGTGGCTGTGTCCCACGGCTCTCCTCTGACAAGCCTCCACTTCTACCTTTGCTTCACCTTGGGATAAATTTGCTGACCCCAGTGGATGAGTGTTAAGTAATTAACCTCATGGCTGTTCTAATGATTGTATTTCATCATTACATCATGTTGCATGGTTCCCGTTTGACTTCTGTCTGCTTGCTTGCTTGGACTGATTCTTTTTATATTTGCTCCTTTTTAGGAATCCATACTGTTGTTATCTTTGTGGTGTCTCAAACAACAGTTAATCTTCATGATGCTAATTTTTTTCTCAAAAAAATGAAACATTGCTTATAGGCCTATACAGGTACTAAAATAGTGCTTAGCTGCCAGATTGTATAAATAATTTATAATAGTGAAACTTCCCATTTCTCTATAATATAATGCTGATTTACTGGTCACTGCTAACATTTTTTTTTTTTTGTTTTGTCCCACAAGGTAGGGCAGACTGCCTGGAACTGTAGCAATCCTCCTGTCTCAGTACAGGAGTATAATCTGAGCCTATATCCTAGGTTTATAGGTATGAGGCATGATACCTGGCTTTATATTTAAAATCAACTCGTTTTTAGGTCTTTGAAAGTTCTTGCCAACTCCTAATAAGTACATGTTTTTCTGACACATGAGTGGGTGAGACATTTTTCAGAAAAACTGAACCTAATACTCTGCTCTTAGAGTGACCTTAGGAAGCAACAGAATGAATAATGGCCTTGGGCCATGAAAATTTTCATTTTCTGAATTTTATTTTATGCAAACAGGGTAGGCTGTTCAAAATAAGTTTAAAAATACACGTTTCAAACAAATAAGTCATTAAATGGCTAGAATGCTTCTCCACCAAGGGAAAGAACGGGAGACTTAGAGGAGAGAGAGGTAGAAAGGGAAACTCAGGCTGTCAGGCATCAAAAGGGTGGAACAGATGAGGGAGGGAGGGAGGGAGGCAGTGGGCAGGGAGGGAAGCCATAGGGAAGGAGGGAGGGAGGGAGGGAGGGAAGGAGGCAGTGGGGAGGAGAGAGGAAGTGGGGAGGGAGGGATGCAGTGGGGAGGGAGGGATGCAGTGGGGAGGGATGGATGCAATGGGGAGGTGGGGGAGAGTTGCAGTGGAGAGGTAGGGTTGCAGTGGGGAGGGAGGGTTGCAGTAGGGAAGGAGGGATGCAGTGGGGAGAGAAGGATGCAGTGGGGAGGGAGGGAGGCAGTGGGGAGGGAGGGATGCAGTGGGGAGGGAAGGATGCAGTGGGGAGGGAGGGAGGCAGTGGGTAGGGAGGGAGGCAGTGGGGAGGGAGGGAAACAATGGGGAGGGAGGCAGTGGGGAGGGAAGGATGCAGTGGGGAGGGAGGGATGCAGCAGGGAGGGAGGGAGGCAGTGGGGAGGGAGGGATGCAGTGGGGAGGGAGGGGGCAATTGGGAAGACACAAACAAACCAATCAATACTTTTCCTTAAAAGTTTGGGCAATGATATTAACTTTAACTGATGAAGGAAATTCTTTTTTGGGTTTTTGTTCTAATTCAATATTTATCTTATAAGTAGATAGCTTTATATATCATATGGTATGAAGAGACTAGTGAGATACTATTATTTACATTCAGGGGAAATTCAACCTAGGCCTCACATAGACTTTTGAGACATTGTCTCACTAAATTGCCCCGTAGCCCTGGAACTTGAAATCCTCCTGCCTCTGCTCTTAGCTGTGATTACAAACCTATAAATCACCAGGGCTGGCTTAATGCTACATTTTAAACTCTAGAAGAATTCAGCATCTCTCTGAAGTTTATGAATGCTCTATAAAGTTGATAATTTTTTTTGTTATAAGTCAACAGGCTATACCTTTATATCTTTATAGAGGTATAAAGAGCGCCAGTAACTGGAATGTTTTTAGGGTAGGAGGAAGGGGAAAGGGGTGAGCCTCTCTGTACAGTCCTTCCTCCTCTGGTAGCATGCTCATGGCAAGGAAGGAGGGTGGGGAAGAGATGCTGCAGGAGCCTCAGGCCAACAAACAGCCTTTAGTGGTATCTTTACTTTTATGACCCTTTGATCTCTTTTTAAATCCAGCAGACATCTGACTCTCTCGTGTGATCACCATACTCATGGTCAGAAGCACAGCACACAAGCTGGCACGGTTGCTGGGATCTGTGAGTCACTGCTCCAGGTTCTTCCTGCTGTCGAAGGGAGTCTCTGAAGGGAAGAAAGAACAGCCTGTCAGGTGAGCTCATCATTGTCATCATCACCGGATTCCTGAGAGACCATGCAGTGTAAGTGAAAAGAGCATCTGTCAGACTCCTGGAAAATCACTGTCTTATGTGACCATGAGAAGGTTAGTAAAGCTCTTAGAGCCTCAGTTTTCTCAGTGAGAGGTAAAAATCATTTCCAAGGTAGCACTAACATGTATGTGCCTAATGTATGGGCAATATTTTGCAGTGATTGGCTTGAAAATGCAATGTCTCCCCCATCCCCAGCCAATGCCATATCCCCCAACTGGTACCACTCTAAAACTATTTACTTAGACAGGATCTTCACCTGCCTCCTGAGTGCTGGGATCAAAGTAGTACTCCACCACAGCTGATGTCTGGCAGTACCTTTTGGAGTTTGTGGAAACTTTAGGAGACAGAGTTTAGTTGGAGGGAGTAGATTACTGGGGACATGCTTTGGAAGGCTGACTCTTCCTGCTCCTCTTTCTCTGGTTCCTGTCAGCCATGAGATGAGACATTGCTCAGATCCCACCACTGTCATTTTCTACCCAAGTGTGTAGAGCCAAGAGTCTGGACAGAAGCACTGGAAACCTTAAGCTAAAACAATTCCTCTCTAAGATGTTTGTGTTGGCCATTCTGTCATACATTCTGCATATGCAGATCAAGACAAGTCAAAAATATTATTTTATAATACTATATGTACATCATATAAAGCATTTTAGATCATTATAGCCTTTGTATTTGTAGAAATATTGGAAATGACTACAACATAACAGAAATAGAAGAAATGACTCACGAACTAGATGACTTTGTTAGGCCATTCATTCAGTCTTAAAGGTTTGTTAATTATTCCTATGCAAGTTCTGTGACTCCAAGAACTTATTACCTAGAAGGAAGGATTGCACATAAAGTTTGATGTAAAACTTGTACATAAAGGAAATGCCATGGCCTTTAAGAGCGGGCTTATCCTGGAGGAAGGCTTACTAGAAGGAAGGCAAGGCATGCCAGTTCCAACATGTGTTGAGGCCCCATGATGAGATAGCTTTAGATATTTGCATATTCACCAAGAAGGGACTGAGTCAAAGCTAAGAGCAGGAACCTGTAGATGAGGTGTGTATGGAAACAAATACCTCAGGTGGAAGTCACATCCTAGCAACATGGAAGTGCCCAAATGTGACAACATGGGTCTTCTCATATAGATGGCTAAAGTTTATTTTTTTTCTCCTGCAGATATCCTGCAATATATCCCATGGAAATCTTTATGTTGAATAAATAAAATTCTTTTGAGAAATTATTCTCTGTTTGAAGACTCATGCTTGGATCTTTCCTGTAGAATGAGATTAGTCTTTTCGCCTGAAGACCACAGAAGCCTTCCTTTTTTCTCCTTCATTTTTCACTTTCAACAATAAAATTTAACTTTGTAACAAGCTCATTTGGAACTGAAAGCTTTTAGAAAACTGTTAATGTAATAAATACAGTGACTGATGTTATGCTGACAGTCTTATTTACTGGTACCAAACAGGAATTTCAACAGTTGATAACTGAGGGAGGACATGGGGGGTATGTATCCCAAATCCTCCAAGACACTAGTACTCAAAAATGTGAGTTTCTGTCAGGTGTGTGTATGTGTGTGCATGTATGTATGTGAGTCTGTATGTGTGTATGTGTATTTGTGTATGTGTGTGTGTGAGTATGTGAGTATGTGTATTTGTGTATGTGTGTGTATGTGAGTATGTATGTATGTATGTGAGTGTGTATGTGTGTATGTGTGCATGTGTGTGTGAGTATGTCTGTGTGTGTAAGTATGTATGTATGTGTGTGAGTATGTATGTATGTGTGTGAGTATGTATGTGAGTGTGTATGTGTGTATGTGTGCATGTGTGTGTGAGTATGTCTGTGTGTGTAAGTATGTATGTATGTGTGTATGTGTATATATATGTGTGTATGTGTGTATATGTGTTTATGTATGTGTGTGTATGTATGTATGTGAGTCTGTATGTGTGTGTGTGTATGTGTGTGTATGTATGTATGTGAGTCTGTATGTGTGTATGTGTATTTGTGTATGTATGTGAGTATGTGTATGTGTTTGTGTATGTGTGTGTATGTATGTGAGTCTGTATGTATGTATGTGTGCGTGTGTGTGTGAGTATGTCTGTGTGTGTAAGTATGTATGTATGTGTGTATGTGTATATATATGTGTGCATGTGTGTATATGTGCGTGTCTGTGTGTGTATGTGTGTGAATGTGTATGTGTTTACTTGCCTATCAGAGGACTGAAAGGTCACAGGGAGCATTCACTGCCAGAGATCTGAAAGGAAATAGTCCCCACACAGAACAAGGGGAGAGTGTGCGGACCTAGATGGAGGGAATTATCTGTGACTCAGGAGTGGCAGCTGCCTGGAAGTGCTGCTTCCTCAGGAGGATAGAGCCCAGTGGAGCTGGAATCCAGACTTGGATGATGCTGGTGTTCTGAGAAACATCATGCTGGCTTGGCAGAAATAGACAGAAGTGACAGTAAGGACTAACTGCTGTTAGAGAACAACCAGAATTTTGGGAGTGGAAAGGTACGGCTGGGTGACACTTCCTGGGACAGTAGGCACACCAGATGGACTAACCTCTTCAGTCTCTCTCCTGCTGCCCTCCAGTCTTTCTCTAGTGTCTCCTACTAACAGAAACTAGCCAAGGTTCTTATAGCAATGGGAATGTGGCTCCAGATCAAACACCCTTTCAGAAATGCTGTTTCCCTCTCTGTCTCTCTAGCTGTGTGCACACATGCATGTGTGTGTGTGTGTGTGTGTGTGTGTGTGTATGCGTGGATGCACACACCATGCTCTGTATGCAGAGGTCAGAGGGCAAACTTTAGATTTAATCTGGGGTTCTGGGAGATGAACCCAGGTTGCCAGGCTTTGTAGAAAGTGCCTTGACTTACTGAACTATCTCACTGGCCCTACAAAAATCTGTGTATATATCAACATTATTTCTAATGCTTTAAAACTTGGAATTTGCGGCAAGACACTTTTTTTTATGAGAGTAGGTGATCACAGAAAATTTCTGGCATAGAATGTTCTAAATAAATACACTGTCTTTGTCTTGTTTTAAGGGTAGGCTTATTGCAGAGACATTCAATTACTTTCTGTCTTTGTGGAATTTAATTTGTAAACACTTATTGTGCACAATATTCAAGAATGCACTTAAACACTGAATGATTCCAAGATGTGATTTCATACTATCCCTTGAGTTATATCTGTTTATGTATGTATATGATATTTTGTCAACCTGACGCTAACTAAAGTCATTTGAGAAGAAGTCTTAATTGAGAAAATACCCCACTAGATTAACCTATAGACAAACCTGTAGGGTATTTTTTTTTTTTTTTTTGGTTAAAAAAATTTTTGAGTGATACTATTCCTGGTCAGGTGGTCCTGGGTTGTATAAGAAAGGGCATAGATAGCAGAACAAACCTAGCAGTGTTCTTCCGTGGTTGAGGTCTCTGTTTCCTCCTTTGAGTTCCTGCCTTAAATTCTCTCCGTGATGGATTGTTACTTAGAAGGATAAGATAAAATCAATCCTTTCCTTCTCAAGTTGCTTTTGGTCATGGTGTTTTAACATAGTAATATAAATGTAGCCATACTTTATGGGCTATGACCAGAATATGAAGAATGTGGTTTCTTCCTTCCTTCCTCCCTCCCTCCCTTCCTTCTTCCTCCCTCCCTCCCTTCCTTCTTCCTTTCTTCCTCCCTTCCTTCTTTCCTTCCTCCTTCCTTCCTCCCCCCTCTCTCTATCGCTGCCTCTCTCTCTCCCTCCCTTCCTACCTTCCTTTCTTTTTTGAGTTCGGATAACCATGTAAAATACACTCTGAGTATGTACCTGGGAAGGAAGTTCCAGAATTAGTAAGATTTCAACCCAGTTCATGCTTTTTAGCCCATTGATCTAAAGAGGTCTATCAGGAGGTGGTAGAATTGTGCAGGGTGGCACTACTACTATTCAGAGAGAATAGAAACTCTGTCTGAGATCACATTGACAAAGCTCTAATGAACACAGGCCACAGATCCTAAGATATTGTTTTCAGATGTGCAATTTCAGTTTCCATGCTTTACTATTTTTCCTAGTTGTTAGAAATATTAATTGGTAAATCTCCTGAAAGCTGAGGCCAACATGTCTGAACATTTTACAAATAAAGACTGCATAAACCAAATAGAAAAACATTCCCAGATGTACTATGAAATAATGAAAGATTGAAGACAAAACAAAATAAAACCAAAACCACACACACAGCAAAGGACAGAAAAGAATTGCTATGGGGCTAAAGTGTAATGATGGAAGAAAACTGTTGTGTAATTTTTATTTGACAACTATAAAGGTATTTATAGAGTAGTCTGTTTTAAAATAGGCTAGACTGATGGGCAGTGGTGGCACACACCATTAATCCCAGCACTAGGGAAGCAGAGACACACAGATCTCTGTGAGTTCAAGGCCAGCCTGGCCTACAGAGTGTGTTGTAGGACAGCCAAGGCTACACAGAGAGACCCTGTCTCAAAAACTAACAAGACAAAGGACAAATACTGACTGAGATGCAGACCCTCTGAAACAGATCTCGGGTGAATTGTGAATTAAATTACCCCACAGGTTTATATAAGAAAAGGAAGAAATGTTGTCCACTGAGTTTTACTATGTTGAATGTTTATTAAAAGTCCGTTTGTTATCCTGAGCTACTGTCACAGAAGTCTTTAACATGAACTAGTTGTACCTGGATGTCATATTGATGTCTGATTTTCAGGAGTGAACAATTCATTTATAGCATTTTCTTCTCATTTGTTTTCAAGTTAAGCATAACAGTTGGAAATTAACTACAGGTTCAGGATTAAGAATGGTCACACCTGCAATTACTTAATGGCAAAGTTGGATTTTAGCAGACTGATAGGCATTTCACTTTCATGGCCTAGACTTAAGTTCAGCTGAATCATATAATGGAATTATGCCACACAACAGGAAACAAGTGTGTGCCAAGTATGTGGGACAGAGTTGGCTGTGCGGAGCCTTCACCCTGTTAATGGAAAGTCAGTTCTGGTAAGTCAATAAGCTAGTCAGTCAGTTTACTATTAGCATTGCTCTTCCCTAGTGAGAAAGAACACAGTGTAAAGCCACAGCTGTACCTGCTGTTGTGAAATCCCAACAACTTTAACAAGACGAAGTATTTTTGAAATTCAAAATCTGACCTGACCTTGCTCAACACGAATGTATGAGCAGTGGAAAGTATACTGAACTGACAAAGTATTTTTATATTTTGCCAATGTTTGTCTATTTTGTGTTTAATATCTCTCATGATGTGAACAGAAACACTGGTATGATTAATAATAAAGTTATCAGTTGTTTTGTTTTTTGAAGACAAGGTTTCTCTGGGTAGCCCTTGCTGTTTTGGGACTCACTTAGTAGGTCAGGGTGGCCTTGAACTTGGAGACCCACTTGCCTTTTTCTCCTGAGTGTTAGGATTAAAGGTGTGTACTACTACCACATGGGTGAGCTTTCAGTTTTAAGTGACTCTTGACACTATCTGCTGAGAAATTATATATTGTCTATAGATATACCATAAGTATTTTGAGCTTTTAGAGTGCATTTCCCTTTATAAAATTTTTGAATATATATGTATAGTTACATTCTTGTTAATTGAAACCATTATTAGGAGAGACAATTTAAAGATTCTACTTTACAAAAATAATCATACACACACCTTTATTTTCTATTTCAAAATTCTCATTACCATTCAGATCCTTCACATTGAGAGTATTAGACAACACTTAGTGAAGGAAGCATGTGGTTACCATGGGGACTAGAAGATCTTCCAGGTCTATTCTAATCTTTTTCCTTGACTGCAGGTAATTTATGTCAACTTGACACATGTTAAAACCATTTGAAAGGAGGAAACCACAGTTGAGAAAATGCTTCCATAAGATCTGGCTGCGACATTTTCTTAATTGGTGATTGCATGAGGAGGAGGCCAGTGAGCAGCACCCCTCCCCAACACGCACACACGCGCACACGCACACACACAGCCTCTGCATCAGCTCCTGTCTCCAGGTTCCTGTCCTGCTTGAGTTCCAACCCTGACTTTTCTCCCTGCGTTTCTTTTGGTCATAGTGTTTTATGACAGCACTGATTATGCTAAGACACACTTGAAGTTGCTTTCCAGGATGGAGTCTGTGCCTTGATATATGCTTTTATACTTATTCAATGCCACTAGTCTGCAAAGGGAATGGTATCTTATTTCTGTAACTATTTATCTCAACTCATTATGCTACCTTTTAGTGGCCAGCATCATCTATTACTTACTGTACAGTTGGCACAGGATCTGTTTGCTCTCAAAGCTTTTCTTTGGTAGTGTTGTTACCAATTGAGATTAATTGGCTGAAAGGAAACAAATTCTCCCACTGACAGCTCTGGCCAGTTTATTTATCTTTTCCATTTAAGGAGTCCAGAAGTCAGTTCAGGGTGGATGACAAAGGGTAGGCAGGGATTCAGCCTCTTTCATTTACCCTGGCACCCACGGCTTCCATTTCCAAAGCTATCTCAGAGACACAGGAGGCTGTGGAGTTCCTGCCATTGGGCCTGTAATCTAGAGGGAAGAGGAAGATGGAGGGAGCCACATCCTCAATATAAAGACACTTCCCAGAAGTAGCAAATGCCATTTCAATTCATATTCTAGACTCAGACAGATGACTACATCTAGCTGTGAGTTTCCTCACAGTCATTTTTATGTCCAGTTACATGTAGGACCTTTGTTGCTAGTGAAGGAGGAAGAGTTGGGTGCTGAATGCCAAGCGTCAGTCTAAGTTTGGGTGTTCTCACCTTTGGCTTACAGTGGGGAGATTGAGTCCTGCAGGAATAAGCTGATTTTCTGGGGGCTCGGAGCCAGTATTCAAACCCGGGTCAGCTCAGATTCAGGGCACATAATTTTTACTTTGAAGTCCTTCTACACTGAAACAGTTATTTCACTCTGTTCTATCTCATCGACTAAATTAGTGGAAAGAAACCCTTCCCCAGTTGCTAGGTCAACCTGCTGAGACAATGGAGCTCTTTATTTTACCCTGCCTTGCTGGCAGAAAAAGCAATGTGAGCATCCACTTGTGCAATGAAGCCTCTACTTCTGCTGACCTTTTTCACAGGTGGATTCACAGAATTACTGACAGGGTTAGAGAACTGGCTGGTAGACAGATTAAAGTCTTATTTTCAACTTCTGCTTGTTGGAGGTTGCAACAAGTTTAAACTCCATTGGGACTTGCTTTGCTATTCAGGATGGCTTAGATTTTACACCAGATAACAAGAGGACAGAAGCTTCCTTAGGATCAATAAGAACAAATGGAAAAATAATATCATCTAGAAAAAGTCACCATAACCTTGTGATCTTTTTTTTTTTTTCCTAATGATATATTTTAAGAAGCTTAGGGCACTGCTTCTTATTCTTTGAAAACTATTATTGTCAGTTAACGAGGATTCTCTACTATCACACGAGAGAAGAGCCAACTTGTATACAACACGTGCCAGGCCTCCTCTGCCTCCCTTTCTCCCTCGTGTGCCTGCCCTTCCTCTTTCTCATCACTCAAGGCTTAAAAATAGAGGTTACGTTTTTGGGTTATTCTGAACTGGGGTCTCACACATGCTCTGTCACTTTTTTTCACACAGGGTCTCACTAAGTTAACTAGGCTGGCCTTAAACTCACCCTGTAGCTCAGGCAGGCTTTAACTTGAAATACTCCTGCCACAGCCTTCAAGTAGTGGGGATTACAGGCCTGCCTGTTCCTTCAGACTGTTATCCTTACCTTTAGTTTTGTGATTTTTAGCCTTTGCATGCCTGCCTAGGTCTTTGTTCTCTAGCAGCAAACGAGGGCACATGAATGTGAGTAATAATCAAAAAGTAAATGTCATCACTCATATGTGCCACACATAAGAGCCTTCTGAAAATGTATTAATACCATTCATAATATGATTAAGATAAAGGATACATTTCAGTGTTTCCACAAGTCCTTCGTACAGTGCCACAAGTAACACTGGGAACACAGAGTGGTTACTGACGTGAAGTTCAATGACTTGATCTTTTAATATTAGATAAATAGAGATTTTCGGTGTTGTGACCAAAAAAAAAAAAAAAAAACTGCTTTAAAATGATAAGGCATACAATAAGAAAGAGAGAATTGTGACACCAAAGAGATGCCAGGTCAAAGAGATACGACCTCTTTATGACTTTGCTGTGTGTCTTTGGTCCTCTGCAAACACTGAGTAAGAACAGGATGAAGGTTCAAAAGGTAATTTCCGGAAGAACACAAATGATTAGTCTCTAAGAGCTTGTCTTAGCTATATCTCTACTGTGATAAAACACCACACCCAAAGCAACATGTAGAGGAAAAGATCTATTTGGCTTATAGATCCCTGTCATGGAGGAAAGTTCAGACAGAATTAAGAGTGCCATTTACTGGCTTATGCAATCTAGACCCACATGCCTGGGGGCAGCACCTATAGCGGCCGCTGCCCTTCCCCATCAGTCATTAAGAAAATGTCCACAAACGTGTCCATAGACCATCTTATGGACGCATTAGTTTTTTTTCAGTTGAGGTTCATCTCCCTAGAAAAGTCTGGCTTGTGTCAAGTGGACAAACACAATGAAAACAAAAACCAATAACAAACAACAAGCCGGATCAGGTTGAAGCTTTCCTACAAACCCTTCTGTTATTAACTTGTATTTAAACAATGAACACATGAATATATACCCTTTAGTAAAACTTTCAAAGTTCCATTTCAACTTTTTCACATTTCTTTTATTATTTATGGGTCATGTGCACGAGTGTAGACCTCGGAGAACTTCCAAGAGTTGTTTTTCTCTTTCTATCATGTGGTTTCAAGGGGGACTGAACACAGGTCCCTGCTTGATGGTATTTTTACTCACCTAGCCATCTCAATAATCCATATATTTCCAACATTTTTTTGCTGAATCCTCAGAGATTACTCTATTATGTCTACTTAAGAACAGTTAAGTCAAAGAATGTGGGGTGCTATAGCGTTGAGGTCAGAAGTATAGTGCGGGCCGATGACTGAGGTTACATGCATGAGCTTCACTTGTCCTAATATTTTGGCGCTAGTTTTCTTTGGCATCATGTCTACTGATACCTTAACACATCACATGGATTACCTCATTTAAACTTTGCAGCAACATTTCAAAGGAGAGGGTGATGATGTTTATCCAAATCAAGAGTGCAAAAGTTGTGTTAGAACCTCAATGGTTTACTTAGCTAGAAAAAAATGAGTTGATACTCCATTGGTAATTGTAGTAATAAAATCACACCAAGTGAAAAATGTGTGTCATAGCATTCTGCACACAACTGATACTAATAGCCTATTTCTAGTAACAATTACCTTTTGTAAAAGCTCATTTATTATTGTGGGTAGGCATCGTAGAATATTATTTTAAGGTGTGTTCCTTTTGTTTATGTTGTATTTGTGTAACTCTGTGAAGCTGTGTTATTTTTCCTGTCTAAAACACCCAATGGTTTAATAAAGAGCTGAAAGGCCAATATTGAGGCAGGAGAAAGGATAGCCGGGGCTGGCAGGCAGAGAGAATAAGTAGGAAAAGAACAAGGAGCCAGAGAAGGAGGAGGACTCCAGGAGCCAGCCAACCAACTACAAAGCAAGCCATGAAGTAAGCGTAAGATTTACAGAAGAAAATGAGAAAAGCTCAGAGGCAAAAGCATTGGGGATATGTAAAGTTAAGGAAAGTTGGCAAGAAACAAGCAAGCTATGGCCAGGTATTTAAAATAAAAAATAAGCCTTCATGTGTAATTTATTTAGAAGCTGGGTGGTAAGCCCCACTAAAACAGTTAAAAAAAAATCCAAACAAACATAAAAACAACAGGAAAGATACATCGCACACGCCTGTGTGTGTGTGTGTCTACCTTGCATATTCAGGTGCTTGGGGAGGCCAAAAAAAGCATCACATCCTCTGGAGCTGGAGCTGGTAGGTTTTTTCTGGGAACTGAACTTGAGCTTCTTAGAAGAGGGTGTCAGATGCTCCCCAGCTCTGCCTAGCTGTCTCTCTAGTCCTGGTTTGCATCTCTTCAGCCTGCACACACCACTGCTACTCTTCTTCCTCGTGTCTGTTTGTGTGTTAAAGAACATACTCAAGCAGCTCCTTTTCTACCTTGCACTTCCTGGATCTTCTATTCTTTCTCCACATTAGCTATTTCTCTCATTTGTTCTCGTATCACTTTGCTATGAGCATCTCTCTGCCCCTCTCTTTGCTGAAGGATCATGGTGTAGCCAGAAGGTTTTGGCCCTGCCTAGCCCTGAAGTCTGGACTCACAGTCCTGCAGCTGCTTAGTCCCAAATAATCACACAAAGGCTTATTATTATTTACAGACTGTTTGGCCTATGGCTCAGATTCATTACCAACTAGCTCTTACAACTTAACCATCTCTATTAATCTATGTATTGCCTGCCGCTGTTCTGTGGCTTTACCTGTGTTCCATTACATCTTGCTTTCTGGGCGGCAGCCTGCAGCACCTCTCTTACTTCGTGGCCTCTGTACTTTTGCACGCACATGTTAAATTACACAGTTAGAGGTCAGAGGACAGCTTCATGTAGTATGTTCTCTCCTTTACATGAATTCTAGGGATTGACCTCAGGTCACCAGGGTTTTGTGGTAGGTGTCTTTACCCTCTAGTGAACTTTCATAGAGCAGTTTAAAGAATTTTAAATCATTGCCTGGATGCTGAAAAGGATTTATAGAGTCTACACTTTTGTTAGGTATCAAATTCCAAATATATTTTAGAGCCTTTCCTGAACCACAAATTATTTTATAATTTTGAATTTATTAATGATTCAAAACTGAAAATGTTTTTATTTAAATAGAGCAATTATTTTTGTAGCTCATACAGGCCTTAAATCTGTAACTAGTTGCTGCCTCATCTGGAGTTACTGCGATTAAATTTGTAGATGGGAAACTATGCATGTTGTGATTTTCCTATCTGGGCATACACATTTAAAACTAGTTGGAACCAAAATATTACTTAGAATACTTTTGATAATGAATAAGAAGGAACATGATTAAAAATGTCAACTCTGTAAACACAGCTCTTTAATCACATGGTAAGAAGTATGGTTCTAAGACTGAATCAGCTGTATCATTAAGGATGAACATTCCTTTTATTTCCCTGGGATCTCAGGCTTAGTGTGAGGTTTCATCCTTAGGTTTCATCCTCTGTGAGTACAAGACGGTTGTTTCTATTGATGTAACAACTTTTCTTAGTAGTATCTTTCTCAAATTCCCATGAGATCTAGCTCATCTGGCCACCATTGCCCCACTATTCTGGTTTAAATTGTTCAGTTTATGAAGAAATTGAGATTATCATGACTGATTTACATCAATCCACGCTGTAATTTTAGAATCTATCGTGGATACGTTATATTTGCTTGTGTTGCATTTGTTTAATTATGTGAAGATGTGTTACATTTGTTTTACCTAGCCTGCCTAAGGCACCTGATTGGCCTATTAAAAAGCTGAATGATAAGTATCTAGGCAGAAGAGAGATAGATATGGCTGGTGGGCTGTATCTGTAAGAGGAGGAATCTAGGCTGGAGACAGAAGAGGAGAAGAGAAGAAGGAAGAAAGAGAGGGATATGCCCAGAGCCAGAAGCTGGGCAGCTACCAGCCAGCCAGCCAGGACAAAGCAGGAAAGTAAGATGTACAGAAAGTAAGAAGGGTAAAAATCCCCAAGGCAGAACATAGCTAAAGAGAAACATTAAAATAAGAGCTAAGATAAGATTGAACATTCATAACTAATAGTAAGTCTTCCTGTCATGATTTCGGAGCTGGTTGGTGGCCTAAGAGAAAGCCTGGTACAGTCTATTTACTTTGGATAATGTGCTTAAGGGTAGCCAAGTCTGGGATGTTTGTTATTGTACAAAAAACAGCTTGAGATAAAGTTTCAATTTCAGAATTTTCCGTAGAGAAATTATACTCAGACTCAGTGCTCAGTACATTTTTTTCCTTAAAAGTTCATGTATGATGATTTTTAATGTCTGGTTTGAAATCCACTCACTCTTCATCTAATATACTTTTCTACTTGTTGCGTGCTGCAGCATTGCTGTTAGTGCTAAGGCAGAGAGCCAACCAGGGCCAACGTGCAAACTGTGCAAGACATGTTTCAGTAACAAGTCACAGGATATGCAAGCAAAGTGTCTTAAGCAAGCAGGACATTTAATATTTATCTCAATTGAGAAACTTCTGGAATCTCTCAGCTGATTTCCATAAAGTCTCATTAGCAGGACAATGCCACACTGGTGGTCTCTGAATAAAAGAGTGTGAAACTATATAATAGAGCTTCAGGGTGTGTATACATCATTGTTCACAAATATAGTGGAGACTCTTTTTAAGGGGAGACATAGATGGTGGTTCTATATACACCGTGTCTTATATAGCCTCCTCTTTGGAATTCTCTGCCTATATCATGGAAACATCACAACAATCTAGAGTGTTTATCATACTCTAGTCTTTGCAAGTTTAAAAGTAAAAACTTTATAGTCAATAGTTCTTTGTGTTGGATTTTGTACATAAAGACAAACAAATTTGCTTAGATGAAGTTGACCAGAACTTGGGGCTGTATTAGGAGGCTTCATTTGTGGTCAGTCCTGTAAGTTGGAGTAGTTGCAGAGAGGGTGGAATGTAAACAAAGACATTGTGACAAATGTGAGCTGGGTCTCACACAGTGCTGACTTCTTCTGGAGCCAAACAAGCTTCATGGCACCATTAGCTCATTTCTCCAGCTACTTCTCAGAGTAGTTGGCTTCTTGAAGGAAGAGAGTAGAATTATTTCTGACTCTGAGGATGGTTGGTGCCTGCTTAATAGTGGGGATTCATTAAGGTTGGAGGCTGGACATGACCTTTCAGAGAAGAAAATTGTAGGAAAAATTTGGTCAAAAATTTAAATCGAGTTTTCTTCACATTCTTAAGAATTAATTTAAAAGAGGAAAAGTAGCCAAACAGTAGGTGAGCCAGACATTAGAGCTTCCTGAGAGGTTACTTTGACTCATTAATAATTTCTAGGTGACAGCCCCTTAGAACCCATAAGGTATTTGTACAAATTTCTTGGGTCCACACAGCCCAGAAGTGGACTAGAGTGCAGGTGAGGTAGACACCATCGTGCCAGAACACACTGTGATGGAGGGTAGTTGCCCCACACACTGTGCCAACCACACTGGTGGCTTTGCTGCTATGAGAAAATCCATATAATTTCTGTTCTTGTTTATTTCTTTCAAAACCTCCAAAAATCTTCTCCAAATTAACTTTTAACTGATTGTTATTCATATTACAAATAGATCTCAGGGATGAAACTGCTTTTTTCTAGTGAAAACCTGCACAATTTCTGGAGAGGAGAATAGAGGACATTCTGTAGATTCTGTAGAAAGGAGGGTTTTGCTTCCCTGCTGGAGACCCCTTGAAAACTGGAGGCAAGGTAGAGCTGAGCACTGACCCAGCTATCTGGTCTGAGGCTGATTCATCTGGACCTTGGCCTAGTCACCTGTCTGTTGCTCGATTTCCACACCTGTAAAACAGAGGTGTGTGAGAGGATTCTCTACGATGTCTCCTAGCTTTAAAGTTTTATGACTGTAGCATATCAAGTGCTCATATTTACCAGAATGGATGTGGGGTAGGGTTAATAATTACCCTATAAGTTATGTTTAAGTTTAAGTCCCCTCACTTTTTGAATGAAATTAAAAAATATATAAATTATATCATACATTTAAGAGAATCCCCCAGGTAAACTGGGGATTCTCCCCATGCATGCATGAGTTTTTGTGTTTGAGCCCCACCCAGCAAACAAAATGTGTGTTTACATATATACATCGATATAAAATAATACGAGAAGGTATATATTAACAAGAACTATATTTGCTTTATGTTTTTTTGAAAAATGTAAATAACATAACTAACACTACTGGATATTATTACATATAAAAGGCTCTTTGCTTATCCATTTAAAAAATTTAAATAAAAAATATATTTTTCTTTTCTTTTTTTTTTTTTGAGATAGGTTTCTCTGTGTAGTTCTGTCTGTCCTGAAACTTGGTCTGTAGACCAAGTTGGCCTCAACTCAGAGATTCACCAAGTTATGAGAATAAAGGTGTGCACCACCACTGCCCAGCAGAACATTTGTTTTTTATTATGATGTGTGAGGCTGCAGACAGAGGTTAGAGGACAAGTTCTAGGAGTCGGTTCCCTCCTTCACTGTGGGCTCTAGTATTGAACATAGACCGTCAGACTTTTATAACACTCATTCATCTGATGATCCCTTTGCTTGGCACCTGGTTGTTTTAAGACCCAGTCTTTCTGCATAGCCTAGGTTGGCTTAAACTCTTTGCCTCTTAGAGATTATAGGGTTGTGATACCATTACTATTTCCAATGTACTTTCTTGAATTCTTTGTTCCATTGTGAACACTTTCCCACCCCTTTAAGCTTTTAAAAAGGGAATATTTTCCTTTTCTACAAATATTCATACTGCTGAATACAAAAAAAATCCAGCAGTATTACATAATTATACTCTTGTAGCTACCACCTCACTCAGGAGATTGCATTGCATTAGCCACCCCAGAAACACTTAAATTAATTTTTTTTAAGGTTACACGGATGTGTGCATTTGTCTGTAAGTGTACACAATGTGAGGTCAAGTGCCCATGGAAGCCAGGAGAGAGGCAGGCCCCTCAAAGCTCAAGTTACAGATAGTTGTGAGCTGCCTGACTAGGGTGCTAGGAACTGAATTTGGATGCTCTGAACTGCTGAACCATCTCTCCAGCCCCCAGAAACATTCTTCTAAAAATAGAACCACCCTCCTGCTTCTGAAATTGGTTGCCCTCATCATCAGGTTGCCCTGAATCTTTTCTTAAATTTTCTTTGCATTTTTGTTATCTGTTGTACATCTAAAGACATTGACATGTGCTATCTAAAAATGTCTGTTGGTTGGTTCCATTATTTGGTCATGTACAGATATAAACATTCAAGTATAATTGATTGGTATATTTCATCCCTTCTTGGCAGTTCATTTTAAAGTTTGTCCTCTCCGTGGATGTCTGTCAATAACATTGTGGAGGCTGAAGAAGACATTCAGTGACAGTTTTTCCTGCTCTTGTCCTACAGTCACCCACCTGCTCATCTCTGTGACCAGTCCCTAGGGAGGTTTTCTTTCCTGAAAAGCAGTATATGAATTACATGGAGTTTTATACAACTTTAATGTCATCATATCTTAAAATATGATTTTTAGAAAAGCGTTCAAAAAAAGGTGATTTTGCTTTTATTTTAAGCTGGCATAATTGGTAGAGTAAGATGTAGATTCAACTGTGGAGTAACTGAACTGACAGTGACTTCTCGCAGAAGTAAGATTAGAACCCAGTACACCATGAACCATGCCTCTATGTGTCTCTCTGCTTCACCACAGAGCAGAGACTTGAATTTCTTTGTTTTTCATCTCTCCAGCACCAGTGAAAAGCTCAAGCAATTTCTTATGTTTTGCCCCTCATATTAGTAAATAATTTCCTGACAGTGTCGTATATTACGGGAAAATGCATGGGTCAGTTTGAGTGAACGGAGGAATTAGTAGACCTCTAACCCACCTGAAGAATGTATCATTTATGTGAAAAATATGGTTGCAATAAACCAAAGTAATTCTGTTTAACCTTAAAAAGAACAAGGGGGGGGGCATGATGGCTTAGGAGTACAAGAGCTTGCATAGAAGCTGGAAGACCACAGGATATGAGTTTGAGCTTTAGATTTCACATGGTGGCACTAAGGAACTGATTCTGTGAGAGTTATTTTCTATCTTCTATACTTGGACTGTGGCACTTGCTTGCCTACCTGTACACACAGACACACACACACACAGACACACACACACACAGACACACACACACACACACACACACACACACACACACACACACCATACACCATGCACAATTTAAAAAACTGTTGAAGTCAGGGACTTATGGTTGAGCAGAAAGTCTGGAGAACCAGGCTTTGAAATGAAAAGAACTACCACATCTCAGAGGGACCAGGAACTAGGGTGAACTAGAAGTATCTTATTTCAAAATCAGCTTTGGATATTACTAGATTCTAATGTTCTTGATCATGGAACAGAGGACCATACAACTACAGCCACCCATCATGATGTTACCAGGTACCAATAGCAGTAGTACACTGGTTGGTGCTTCGGTGGATTATAATACAAGCAGAACATTTTTGACCAAGCCTGAACAACTTCAGAAGGCAAAACAAATTATATGCCCTCTGATCTCAAACCTATCTATAAGTTGCCAATCTCTTTTGTACCCATGTCTCCTATAACTCATCGGTAGGGCCACAGAAGGGAAAGGAAGTAGGTGATTTCCTATGATTAAGTGTACAAGAGAAGATAATGATGCTCAGTTTGCACATGAATTCTCACAATGTATTACTTGGACACGAATTGTCACCACATGATGGCTCCACCTAGAGATGTAGGAACAGTCTTGGAAAGACCCCACTACCATCAGCACTGCTAAGAATAGCAGAAATAGTCATTCACTTATGGAGTTCTCTGGCACCGGCCATAAAGGAGCAACATTAACTTTTCAGGGTGATTTTGCACTGACTGCTCTGCTTCCTTTGAGCTAGCTTCTTTTGTGTCCTAGAGAAATGTATAAAGTAGAATAAGTGAGTCAATGCCTTGGGCTCTGCTTTGAGGAGATCCAACCCCTCTGAGAAGTTGGTTGAAATATTTTTGGCCAAACAAAACTAGATCAAGTATGCATGTGCCCAAGACATGGTATATATTCAAACTATTTTGAATATTACTTCGAACTATTTACATGGCTGTTACCCTTATTTGGGAAAAAATAAAGTGAGACTTAACCAGCTCATTTCTGATGACTTTCATTTATATCATTTCTCTGAAAATACCTCTACTAGAGTATAACTAGGCTAGCAATCAAAGACAGAAAATAGTCTGAATAGGCTGGATCAAAAAACTGTTTTATCAGCAAAACAGGGAGAAGGAAGCTCTTTTTTTTTTTTTTTTTTTTTGCCCCAAGAAAAGTCAATATGTAATCAAACCTTTATATTTTTTCTTTCGCAGAACCCTTGGGAAGAGTTTATTTGACTATTTCTCATACGTCTGCTCTGTCAAGTGCCCAAACAGACTGTGGGCACCACTCACTTCTCTGCTTCCTGGTCGGCCTGAAGTTTAATACTTGCTAAGTGTCTCATTTGGGTTAGCATTGGGCACTCCCATAAAGGAAGGCACAATTACCTTTTTAAAGAGTTACAGCCTGGCAACACCATTCCTTGGCTCCACTTTATAATGCTTGAAAGAGGTAGGAGAAGATATGCTGTTACAGGGGAAAAGCCAGTTACCAGTAAAGAGATTCAAAATGTGGGATGAGTCAGGTACTTTGCATGGGAATATGCATAGAAAAGAAAAGAAAGAGGGATGATGACTGAGCCAGCTGCCAGTGGAGAAATGAAGCAGAGCGTGTGTAAGCAAACACTTTCTCATCACATCTGTTCCCGCCTCTGTTAACAGAAACCTCTGTTAATTGTCTTACAGATTCCCCCAAGCTTTCCACCCTCTGAATTATCAGCTTAAAAAAAAAATCAATGATCCCTTCCACTATATTAGTTGTCAAAGTTATGAAACAATGAGAAAGAATTTCCTGGGGTTATACACTTTTTTTTTTTTAATAGACTGAATTTTACCCCATGCTATACTTTGTAAAGCTTCAGGTATTGGCCTAACTGGGGTCACAAGGGAATGAAGAAAAGACAGACACTCATACAGAAAAGCTGGGATGGTGTGTGTTGTGCTCCACCCCAATGGAGGGCAGTAACCATAGCAACAGCAACCTGTAACTTCAGTCAACTGTCCTATCCATCTAAATCGAGGAGGCAGGTTTATGGCATACAGCTAAACAAGGAGGCAGGATTAACTAATCTCGGTGTGTGTGGGGATCTCTGTAGGGTCTCAGGCTGCAGCCATCTAGGAGGTAGCTGTGGTCGATAGTTTTGCACATACAGGTTGATCGTTTGTAAGCACTTATATTTAGACCAGAACATGGCCATTTTCCTGAGCCTTACCTGGGGAGGACTTTGCCATTTCCATGGCTCGGGTTCTTGACATGGCCATGACCATGTCAACAATACACATTCACTCAGTACTTCATACTCTCTTCGCAACCCCACAGCCCAGGCTGACAGAGAACTCACAAACCTCCTGCCTACTCTGTCAGACCTACAGTATGGTCGAAGAGAATTTTCTGCTTAGTTGTTCTGGTTAAGGCTTCAGTTCCTGTGATAAAACACCAGAGCAACTTGGAGAGGAAAGGATTTATTTTATGATTCCAAAGATAGCCCATTGCTAAGTGGTGAGTGTGTGTGTGTGTGTGTGTGTGTGTGTGTGTGTGCATGTGTGTGTGTGTAGGGACTTCGAGCAGGGCAGGCTACTTACCTGCTTCTTCCTCATGTCTTTCTCAGTATGCTTTCTCAACAAACACAAGACCAGCAGCCAAGGAGTGGTCCACAGTGAGCTGGGCCATCTGCATCAATCATTAATTTAGGTAAAACCTCACAGATTAGCCTACAGGACAAACTCATGGAGGCATTTCTCAATTCAGATTTCCTCTCTCCATCTGTGTCTAGGTTTGTGTCAAGGTAACAAAAACAAAGCAGGACAACTGTGAATGATTTAGCAAGAACATTTATTAAAACAGTTAGGGATGGTATATTGGAGCCTTGTAACTTGTGACTCCTCATTATAGATTTCATTTTTTTTATAATACCACATTTCTTTTAAGGGACGTCATGATATTGTTTTTAAGACCCAGCCAATGTTTAACACCTTTGCTGAAAGTTGAGCTGAAGTTAAGCAACTTAGACATTTAAATCTTGGTAGGGGGTTAAGGAAGAGGTAGAAATTCATGACTTCCAGGAACGAAGGACTGGTTTTTGTTAGCATGAAGCTGTTGCTGCAGACGTTGGGCCACTGAGACCTTTAGCTTGCTGCTTTCAATATCTGGTTCTCTCCCTTTACTTCCATCCAGGTCAGGAGGTTTCCCTTTCAGAACACTTCTTTTGTATAAATAACTTCAACGATTTCAATTATTTTCATCTATAGGACCCTGGTTCAGTTGAGAGATAATCCTAACCAATTAGGTGAAATAAAAATTGATTCAATATCATGTTAGGCAGGACTATCTCCTGAGGCACTTCTCCTGTGTATTAAGGAGTCCTGTTGAGTATGCTCAGCAAAGATCATCATAGGAGGGTTTGTTGACTATTGATAATCTTTGGCAGGAGGATCATGAGACCCTCCTTCATGTTCAGCCACTCCTCCTAACCAGTTTTATATAACTCATTATGTAAAAAACACAAAATTTTCCTGGTGAAATGTATAGTGTCGTGTAAAGGGGAGATGACAATCCAAGACTATAGAGCTTGATCAGACTTTATCTCCTCCAGAAGTGAGAATTGAGTAGTGAATTTAGTCCCACAAAATGGAACAGAATCCAGATTTAAGGTTCATTTCTTTCTCCTTACGAAGATGCACCAATATTGATAAGTTTTGTTTGGTTTGGGAAAACCCTTAATAAAACATGTTTTTTAAAAAGATTTATTTTAAAGTGTGTGTGTGTGTGTGTGTGTGTGTGTGTGTGTGTGTGTGTGTGTCTGCATGTGAGTTTGAATCCCCTCAGAGTGCCAGAGGAAGGTGTTGGATCCCTTGAAGTTGGAGTTACAGGCAGCTGTGAGTTACTTGATATGGGTGATGAAAATTGAATTTCATTCTTCTGGAAGAGCAGAAATGAGCCATCTTCAGCTCCTAATATATCATGGTCTTCAAAAGTCCTGATTATTGATCACACTCCTTTGTATTATCCTGATGACTGATCAGGGTAATCTTTTTTTTTTTTTTTTTTTTTTTTTGAGTGAACACAAGCCTGAGATACAGCTATCGAATAATCCTTCCTTCCATTGCCAAAATGAGTAAGCCAGAAAGGTAATACCTCCCCAGCCTCCCACTGCCATAGTTTTTCAGACAGGATCTTCCACTTAACACAGAGTACTGCCCCCGACTCCCACTCAGCGGGATTTGGTTTGACAGCAAACTTCATGGATCTTCCTATCTGCTTTTGTTGTCTCAGTTTCTTTGAGGACAGGGAGTAAATATAGTGATGGATGTTTAGTGAATCAGCTTTAGTAGAGAGGATCTTAGCTACTTGCTAAGTAGGATGTTGACACAGTTGCTCAGCTTCTCTAAGGTGTAAATAGAAATAAAGCAGATAAAATTAATATTTTGGCATGAATGTGAGACTGAATTATATAATTCCTATCAATCATTAAAGATTATTTTAAGTACTTAATAAATGTAAGCGACAGTTATGATAATGGAAATGGACAAGATATATTTGCATATAAAATTATCAAAGAATTTAAAATTGAATTAAATTTTAAAAATTCAAATATACAGAATATTAAAAGGTAATAAAAATAAATAAAGCAAAATAAAAGCAAAATTTTTAAAAATAAATTAATTTTGTTTATGAATTTTTCCTTAAAAATGGAGCAGAGTGATTTTGAGTTTTCTAAATGCTATGTCTCTTGGGAAATTGGATCATAGACCATTCAGTAATTGGTAGGATGCCAATTCTCACAGCCTTTAAAATATAATTATATAATTGCAATCAGAAATTTTGTGACAGACAAATTTGCTAGATATATCACCATTTCTCCTTATTTCTTTGACACACAGTTGCTCCTCATTGCAAATATCTGAACATGTATACACAGGCATAGACAGAACATATGCATTTTGCCTACCCTGGATGAAGAACTTAGAGTCCTACTCTTTTCCTGTTCCAAGAGTACTTAAGGAACAAGACCCATTTCTATTGGGAATTAAATTTATCTCTGAGAAGCAATTCTCGTTTTATAAAGTCATCTGTTATAAAACTTGAGAAATCATTCCCAGGGGGCACTTGGAAATGAGTCATCGAAGGAATGAACTTGAATCTGAAGCGGTGATTATTCATGGGGTTCAGGCATGTCAGGCTAACAAGCTGGATTGCTTCACAGATGCAGAGGGCAGGAAGAAGTGAAAGTCAGTGTGGCCAAGGTCAAGAGAGGAGGGTGCTTTCCTCAATAAGGAAGACACATGATCCTGTGGACACCATGAATCAATGTCAGGGGATGACCTATGTGTTTATACCTACATTAAATACTGAAACAAAATGGTTAGGCTGAAACCCTGGAGCCTGCTTCAGTGTTAACTCCACACAGCTAGGGCTGAATAAGGGGCATTTCTCCCACCTAAACTGAAGAGTAGGAGAAAGGGGAATAAAATGTGCCTTGCAGCTTATAAACTTAGGCAGACTTCAGCATGTATTTTGTGAGATTTGGGTAAGAAATCTCTGCTCATTGTATGCTATGCTTCTATATTTCCAACAGTGAGTAGGTTTGTAAACACAACACTGTTGTCCTTGTGACATCGATTTCCTGGCAGGTTTTTTTTTTTTTTTTTTTTTTTTTTTTTTTTTTTTTTTTTTTTTTTTTTTTTTTTGAAGTGGCTAACTAAACAGACATTCTGGAAAAAATGAGAAAACAAATATATAAATTTTATCAGACTAAAAACCTTGGTGAAGGGGCTCAGCAAGTTGAGCAGACTGTAAGACATTGGGCAAATATTAAGAGAGACCACCAAGCTTGTGTATTACAATGAACATAACCCAAAGCAGAGTATTCCATAATATGTGAAGTTCAAGGCCAAATTAATACTTCAGGCAAAAATTACATTTCTTTCTTGGTTTTACAAGAACAAATCCTGAAACATACGATGCTCTGAACATTCAAACAGGGAAATTGTTTCTCGGAAGCCCTTGGACTCAAGTGCGGTTTAAGTTGTGTTTATATAGAAAACACAGGCCATTATATCTGTGTGTTTACTGAACTTTATATAGGTGTGTATTTACTTGGCAACCACTGACATTTTTTTCCATGGGTACACACTGTTCTATGCCTGGAAAAGGTTTGCTACCTTCTATGTCTGGCTGTTTTAAATGTCAAGGTTGCTGCTGCCATCTCTTCCAACTCAGCTGAAATTACGAGCAAAACCACTAGCCTTACACAAGAAATGTCTTAAGAAACAGAGTAAGAACATAGCACAAACCCTTTCAGAAGTGTTTGTCTGGGTGCTTAGGTTACACAGCTTTAAACATGCATCAGCTACTCTTGCAATTGCTGGGAGATACACCATCACTGTGTAATTACTGTAGTTTTCAAAGGAATTAGCATGTAGTTACTATGAACAACATGTTCTAGTTTGTGGAAACAATGCAATTAACTTGTCCTAGGCTAATAAATTAAAGGCAACACAGGCTCATCTAACATCTGCTGTGAGGAGAGGTTGGCTGGCACCACATTCACTGTGAACCCTTTGAACTTATTAGCCTCTGTACTCAACGGGTGAGTTCTGCTTTGGGAGAGTTCAGTACATACCCACATTTACAAGATGAGTTAAAAGACGTTTGAACATGCCTGGCTAAGAGAAAGATGTTAGAGTGAGGAGGGGAAATACAGTAGAAATAATAAGCCACAACAAGGTAGTTTGTATATGGAACAGAATGGTAACAAGACAAATGTAAATATATATTCTGTGTTCACACAAGCATGTGGCCCTTGAAAAGTCCATCAGGAACTCACATATTGCAATTAATTAGGAAGACAGCCCTGTACCTGTGCAGTGATGTCATGATTTTTTATGATGGGCCTACATGCTCTTTAACTCCTGTGTCTTCTATTACTTATATTAATAATAATCCTAGATATGGTTGAAAAGGCTATTTCACATATTTGTTGAAATATTTACATATTTCAGTAGACAGTTTGATTATGAAGACCTTTTTGTTCTGTTGTTTGACACAGGGTTTTGCTGTGTAGCTTTTGCTGTTCTGGAACTTGCTCTGTAGACCACACTGGTCTCAAATGCACAGAGATCTGATGTGGGAATGCCTTTCTGTATGCTGTGAATAGCAATCTTTAAATAAAGGAGCTGTTTTGGGCCATGACAGGCACCATAGAAGAAGTAGGAGGAGGAATCAGAATAGGTAGGAAAGGAAGGGCAGAGTTAGAGGCAGATCGAGCAAGCCACCCAAGGAGCAACATGTAAGGAACACAGGTGAGCCACGGGCCATGTGGCAGACAGATTAATAGAAATGGGTTGATTTAAGATGTAAGAGCTAGCTAGCAATGTGTCTGAGCCATAGGCCAAACAGCATAAAGTTAATATAAGCGTCTGAGTCATTTCTGGGGGCTTGAGCGGGTGGCAGGCGGCTAAGCGGTCTGGGGCAGCAGGTCTGTGGATCTCAGACCTCTGGCTGCCCAGGACCAAGAACCCCCACACTACAGAGATCCATGTGTCTCTTTTCCTCTACTGCCCAGTTTATGATGGCTTTTCTTTGGCCTCCTGTAGCACTTGGCTTTGGAATGTTTTGAGAAAATGACCCATCATCTCGTTGCTTAGGTAAGAATCGCTAGAACTGGAGGGGAGACTTTAGAGCACCAAGCTGTGACACAGATGTGGCAGGTCTGGGTCCATGACATCTCAGCTTTTTGGCAGTGACATTTCTTTGGGATGCTTATCCTCCGGTTAACTCTGAGATGCCCTAACAGCTGGTAAAACTACATTTCTGATCATCTCTGAGGCTGTTTCTAAAAGAGAGTTAAATCAATAGACCAAATAAAGAGGAGCCACTCAATGTGGGCAGCAAGCAGCCAGCCAGACCTCTAAGAGCCAAATCAAACAAAGCAATACCAGCCAATTTACTCTTTCCTCAAGATGGATTTAAGCTTCTGCTAGCGACTTCTGTGTTCTCAGGCTTTCACACTTGGACTGGTTCTTGAGGTTTGGGCTTGGGTTGAAATTACAACTCAAGTGTCTTAGTCATTTTTCTCTTTGCTGTGACCAAGGAAAATTCTAAAAGGAAGTTTACTTGGGTTTAACATTTCAGAGGGTTAGATTCTATGATGATGTAGCAAAGATGTGATATCAGGAATACCAGAGAATTGAGGTTTTGATAAGTAGGACCAGGAAGACACACGGGATAATGTGAGTCTTTGAAACCTTAAATCACACAATAACAAAGCTCCTCTAACAAGACCACATCCCCTAATCCTTCTACAACAGTCCTATCAACTGGAAACCATGTATCCAAACATTAGCCAATGAGGGCCATTCTCACTCAAGTTACTACAATGAGATTTCTTGAGCCTCCAAAAGAAAATTATGGGATTTCTTAGTCTCTATATAAGCACTGGAGCCAGTCTTTTATCACAAGATGATCTGTCTATCATCTATGTGTGTGTGTATATGTATGTATGTATGTATGTATGTATGTATGTATGTATGTATGTATCTATCTATCTATCTATCTATCTATCTATCTATCTATCTATCTATCTATCATCTACTTTCTCATTTACCCCTCTATCAGTCTTATGAGATATGTTTCTCTGGATAATTCTGACCACTCTACTTTCTGACATATATGAACCTGTCTCATTGGTTGGGATAATTAAGTTTAGCTTTAACAACTGGAAAGAATTGTCTTACCTGTATCTTCTGCTTGTTTGGTAATCATAAGATCATGTACTTATCTTTGACACCTGACAACAATCGTCGAAGAGACAAGCCATTCAGTTATAAAGTTATCCATTCTTGTTGAGCCACTGCGTCTTCTCTTGTCCCCCAGGTGTCCATTTACTCTCAAGTTCACATACATTTCCAGTGAGAAGATGGCAAAGCAACACAATTGGGGTCTAACTGGAAGTGGATGAGATTCTCTTTCCTGGCATTAGGGATCCAAAGACTCAATGCAGCTATGTCAAAACTTCAAGTATACTTTTCAACTTTTTGTCCTTAAAAAGTTCATTATTATTTGAATTTGGAGAACACATGTCGAGGTCAGAGGACAACTTTCAGAACTCAGTTCTCTCCTTTAACCATGTGGGTTACAGGGATAGAAATCAGGTTTTTCCTATCTGGCTCAAAGTATTTTACTGTTTTAAAAGAACATTTTGGAGACAATCTTACTATGTAATCCTGGCTGGCTTGGAACTTGCTCTTAGACCAAGTTGGCTTTGAACTCACAGTATCCAGCCTGCCTCTGCCTCCCAAATGCTGGAATTAAAGGCATATACCACATCTGGCTAAATATTTTACTTTTGATAGAATCTTTTGCACATATGTTCGGGCATTTTCTTTCCCTATGTTACAATTAATTCAATTTTTTTTGGTTGTGTTTTCTGTCCAAATCAAGGCCAAAATGGTCAACTTAACATCAAAAAAGGACTTTAAAGTAGATGCCATTTTAAATTATATTTATGTTTTAAAGACAGAACACAGTTAGTTAAAGGGGGATAAAGGTAGATCTCATTCTATGCTATTTAAATAGAGTTCTAGCAGAAGCTTAAGCTAAATAAACATGATATTCATATCATTAGCAGAATTTATTGTTGCTATATTACTTGAAAATTAATTTTGTAAAGCAAAAATATTCATCTGTTAAAATGTATGATGATTTTATTTTTAATAGTTTTATTTTAAAATAATGTAAATATAGCAATGTTTTATATGTATATGTATTTTGTAATATATGCATGTTGTTGGTACATGACTACACATGTGTGCTTGCATATAGAAGTCACAACATAACTTTAGGTGTTATTCCTCAAGCCCCATCCACTTTTTTTTGAAACGGAGTCTTTCATTTCCCAGCAGTTCACCAGGTAGGCTAGGCTGACTGGCCAATGGTGCAGAGATCTGCCTGTCTTCACTCCTCCAAGAACATGTCACATACATACTTTCATTTTTATTATTGTTGTTTTTTAGTAGAAAAAAATTCATGCAAAATATTCTGGGATTCTTTCCTCCCCTAGCTCCTCTCTACTTCCCCACTCACCCAACTCCAAACCATTTTCTTAAAAAACCAAGAAACACACACACACACACACACACACACACACACAAAAGACCAATAAGACAAAAAAAAATACCCAAACAAGGCAATATGAGACCAAAAAATTTACAAAATACCATTGAGTTCACTTTTCATTTAATGAACAACTGGGAATGTGGCCTACCCTGACATGTGGTTAATATACCCAATGAGAGGCTACTGGAGAAAACTAATTTTCCCACTACAGGCAGCTCTCAATTTTAAATAGCTTCTTGGTCAGGGGGTGGGAGTCCTGTCCACATCCTTCACAGTGTTGGGATCTTGTTTGGCACAAACCTGTACAAGCTCTATACACACTACCACAGTCTCTCTGAGTTCATATGTGCACCAGTTCTGCTATGTCTGGAAGATGCTGTTTTCTGAGAGTCTCCGCCATCTCTGGTTCTGTGTTAGTTCCCATCTACTGCAAGAAGAAGCCACCCTGTTGATGGATGAACAAGACACTGATCTGTGGGTATAATAGAATGTTATTATGAGTCAACCTTGGACTCTGAGATCAAACTCAGTTTCTCTTGTTTTCAACACTTTACTCATTTTTCCTGCTCAAATGACGTTTAAAAACCAATGTTTATGGGTTAGGAAGATAGCCCAGTTGTTAAGAGTGCATGCTAGTGTAGCAGATGATCTGAGTATATTTCTTAGCACATGTGTCAGGTAGCTCACAACTACCTGGAAGTCTAATTGCAGGGGATTGGATGTTTATGGCCTCTGTGGAATCATGTACTCACACGCATATACTCACACATAGACACACACACATAATTAAAAATAATAAAACACTAAAAATGTCTATTATTCTATCAATATTATTTTAGTGATCTTTAGTTAATACCATTTCTGTTATCTACTATACTTGTTTTCATTTGTGAGTTCAAAATTAGAAGATAAAATTAACCTTTAAATGTCTTTTCAAAAGGTTTAGTATATATAAAAGGTATGTCAAAGGTTTTGACAAGATTCAACGGTGGAATTTTCCTTTTTTCATAAGTTTATGTATGTGGGCATGATGTTTGTATGTGCATGTGCATGTATGTGCTGCACATTCAGTCTGGTTATGTGTGTGTGTGTGTGTGTGTGTGTGTGTGTGTGTGTGTGTGTGTGTGTGTGTGTGTTGCACGCGCGCAAGCCAGCATTTGATGTCAGGTGTATTTCTCCATCACTTTCCACTCTGTTTCCTAGGTCCCTTGCTTTATCTGGTGCTCTAGAGTTTGCCTAGTCTAACTAGCTGATATGCCTGGAACATTCCAGTGGACACCTTTCACATTCTGGGATTGCAGGGCATACTCACAACCCAGTCTGGCTTTTATGTGGTGCTAGGATTTGAACACTGATCCTCAGGCTTGTGTGGCAAGCATTTATCACTGAGCCATCTCTTCGGATCCCAACAGTCTTAATTTTTTTAATTAGTTTGCCTTTGTTCCGTAAGATTCTGTTTTTGTATAAAAACAATGAAATTTTATAATCATTAATTCATATATATATATATACACATATATATGTATATATATGTAGTCTTATTTCCTTAGTTGTTCTTCTTGAAAAGAAAGTTCATACAGGGCTTACTTGTTAAATAAATGAAAGAAAAGAGGCTGCATTTATGATAAAAGATGAAAGGAAGGCTGGTGAAGAGGTGGATGCAAAGGCTTCTTGCTCATGAAGGCATGGAGCAGATCCATGAGTAGTTTAGGAATGGGGGTGGCTACAATGAGTTCCGTTTTTTTTTTTTCTACCTGAATCATGCTGGGAAAATTAGATGGCAATGCTACCTTTGCCTCTTCTCACTTGGAGAAGGACTTAGCCCCTATGAAGTTAGGAAAATTGAACTGAAGGATATATTTAGAGCATGAAACATTATCATTGTGACAAAAGATTTATACTGTCAACATCAAGCTTCAAGACACTTCTCTTAGAAGCAATTACTCTCTGCACAGGTTACTTGTCATTATGAGTTTATTTCATCAGGAAAGCATCTGGATATTATTAATATAAAAAGCCTCCCTAGTGTGAAGTATTGGCTCAGTAATTACCTGACTTTAGCATTATAGCAGTAGATAAGAATTTTAAAACCTAAATGTCATCAAAACCAGCAGACGAAAGGGAAGTGTTCCCGATACCTATCTGTCGTCTCTAAGAGGATTGCTGCATATAATCTTGGTGATTATCTCAGGCAGAACAAGTCAACTAGAGGAAAACGACAGAAACATTAGGGCATCTGAATACAATTTCATCATTACAAAAATTACATAACCTTCGTAAGTGTAATATTTCTGTTTTCCCCCCCATTCTCTCATTAGAACATATTTTGTTACTTGTGGCCCAGTGTGGCTTTGAACTTACTACGTTGATGGGGAACTGCTTCTGACTCTGTGTTTTAAATGCTAATATTACAGGCATGTGCCACCATATCAGAGGCTAACTGGGATACTCTCTTAAAGTTTTCATACTAACAATACATCTGATATTTAGTAACATCTACCCATCGATCATCTATCTATATATCTACCATCTACCTATCTCTACCTACCACAGGGTCTTGCTATACAGCTTAGGATGTCCTTGAACTTATACTCTCATTGTTCTTATTTCTCCAGTCCTGGGATTATAGCACCCTCCATCACACCCTGTAGTCTTGCTCCACCACACCCTCTAGTATCAGGGTCTTGCTGAATAAAATACACTAGTACGTCGGTAAGTGAACAGCACAGAGATGACGGCTATTCCTCAAGGCTACCTTTGGACATGTTTCTTGTTAATAGGCACTAAAGTACATGCTTCAATGATGAGTGTCTAATTGAAACCATCAGCACTTCCTGTGTTCCAGCTGATGTCAGGACTGTTTCAAATTATCTGTGTCCCCTTTCTTAGTGTTTGACAACCTACCAGTCTGCTGAGGAGGCCTCGTGACCATAACTCAACAACTATTCTTTCAGAGCTGTCACAATTTTTAACTGGGTTTTGGAATTTGGCGGATGTTCCAAGTGGCCAAACTGGACCACAATCTAGCTCTGAATGGCACAGGGAAGGCATTGTGAAGACCAGATCATAGTGGAATCACAACCATCTCCTTAAAGAATAGTTCTACTTTCATTTGCTTTTATATTTCTGGGGCTCCCTGTAAGGATTTTGCTTGGGAAATGGGTCATCATTGAATAAGTTTGAGGTCCCTGGTTTTGTTGCTAAGAAGTATTAAATAGAAATGCCTGTTCTTTGAAGTCCACAAAAAAGACAAGTTTGAGTCTCCTACTACTCAGGATAACTTTTGAGTCACCAAAGCAAAACCTACTAAAAATGAGCTCTTGCTTTCCTTTGCGATTTTGAGAAAAGAAGGTTGACAGCTTTGTTTAAGGGCACTTGCAAAGCTGTTATAGGGCAAGGAGCAGATTTACTTCCCCTCTACGTTAATAAAGTTCTTTCCTGTCCATAATTGGAGATAATCCAGGGCTATAAAGATAGTGTCTCTCTCTGATTCAGAGGCAGACAGGCTTTCCAATTGTTCCAAGGACAATAAAGGTGAGTGGGGAGGTTTACCATTAGCCCCTTTAAAAGAATTAAGGTTTTCTGAGTTTGGGGTTCTTTGGTTGTCAATCAACTGTAGCTCAGACCCTCTGGGTATGCAGCATCTACCTTGAATATATCTGCTTCTCTACTGTAGGCATTGTGTGAACATGGGGCTCTTGTGGTCAGCTGTGCCACATGTAATAAACTGTAATGATGCATATGGCCTCATTGTCTCCATCCAGGCTGGATCTATGGAAACTGGGCAAACTGATTGATTTGGCAGATATCATGGTGGCTGGTATTTAGGATCTGCTTGGTTGCTTGTAAGATTGTCACCTCTAAGAAATGCTGACAAAGAGAATCTCACACAGAAGATAAATTACTACTGGGATCTGTGCTTTTGATGTTTATAAGAGAGTACACAGTCTTATTATAGGCATTAGTGAATGTATTAATGAGTGTTTAAGAGTCTTTTGAAAATAATATTGTTAATCTTTCTTTTCCTGCTACCTTAGCAATAATCCCATCTCCCCCATCTATTCAGCAATGTAAGTATTTTGAGACCTTCATCAACTTCTAAAAGGACTGTTCAAGATGCATTGCACACAAGGGTCACCTGGGAGCTTGGTGGAAGCTGTTGTTATGTACTACCCTCTACAGACTTATTCAGTGAGTTTGGGGTACCAGACTGAATTAGTGTTTGAAAGGAACATAGTACTAACATACATGTTTTCCATTTGAAAAGATCAAAGATTCAATATTGTCTTTAAGTAAAACTGTAAATAGGTTAGAGGCACAAAATTAATCTGTGCCTTTTCTTTGCTATATGTAGGTGTGACTGGAGAGGCACACGGAACTATTCATTGTGTCCCCATTGAGAAGTATTAGCTTGGAAGTCAGTTCCTCAGCACCAAGATCTTCCTTGCTAAGGACCTAGCTATGACACAGCTGGGCAGAGATTAATCATCATGGGCCCTATGTAATGTTTTAGAAATATTCTTCAATGTAATGCCTAGAGCAATAAATCGTTTCTCGTATGTATATTTCAAGATTGAGGTGCTAATTTAAAGCCAACTACTATTCAAAAGACCAGTATTCCTACAAAGCTCTCTTATTCCTTATCTCAGAGGCCTTTATTTGTATGTTATCAGTTTTATAGTAAGATATGCTAATTCATTTTAACATGGGCTTGTCATGTGTGGATTATCCTTAACATTACTTTTATTGTTAACACTGAAACTTAGTTGTGTCCTACAGGTTGAATTGAATTTTTTAATTTCTGTAAAGTGCTACTTCCTTATACCTAAAGATTTAATCGCATTGAAGATATCTTTGTTCTTTTCTTATTTAAAAATGATTTTAAAATTATTATTTGAATATTAAGTATATATACAGTGTATTTTGATCATATATGCCTCTCATTACTAGATTTTATCCCCTTCCAATTCTCTCTAGGATCCTTCTTCCAACAATTTTCTTTCATACTTTCACAACTTTAAAAAAATAATCCAACTGAGTTTAATTAGTGCTGCTTGTGTAAGCATCAGTGGGGTGTTATTTACCAGATTACAAACAACTTGGAGAAAAGTGAACACCAGTAGCTCCTCAGTTTAGCATGGAGTTTTGTGTACCTTTCTCTTATCCACGTGAAGTGTGGATTGGCTCCATCTTGTGCTGATCTTATGCAGGTAACCAACCATAGTTTCTGGGAGTTCTTGAGGACAGGGACTATGTCATGTCCAGAAGACATGACCAAGAATCCATAAGGAGGTATTCCATGCCTGGTACTGGGACTTTTATTTATTAACCCATAGCTTTTAAATTATTAGTCACACATGCAGGGCACATTTGTTGTAATACCTTTTATAAATAATATTTTAAAACTAGTTTATGAAGTAGTGGGCTTTCATACAGCCTTAGTTTTGGTAAGCCTTTCCACATCTTCTTATCTTCCCCATCACAAACATCCCTATCATTACTCAAACCCTATGGAGCCCAGTATTCCCCACCAGCTTCCATATCACCTGCATGCTACCATTCCCTTCCCACTCAAAGCCTCTTCACCGCACTTCTCTTCTGGGTCTTTTCTAGCTTCCCAACTTCTACAAACACTCCAAATTAAACCCAAGCCAAACATTTAAAATCTACACTACACAAAAGAGAGAAATTGGGGATTTGTCTTTCTGGACCTGAGTTATCTCACGTAGAATAGTATTTTTCTGAACATTTCTTAAGTTCAATATTTGAGTGCTGAATAAAATTCCACTGTGTATATGTAGTGAATATGACTCATTTCATTACTCATTTGCCATTTGATGGACATCTAGATTGATTCTACTTCCTAGCCACTATCAATAGAGTGGAAGTAACCATGGATGCTCAGGTATCTCTGTGGCAGTCCTTTAGGTATGCCCAGGAGTGGTATAGTTTGGTTATATGGTATATTGATTTTAGCCTTTCGAGGAATGTCTACTTACCACCATAATGGCTGCATCAATTTACGTTCTTACAAACTGTGATAAGGGCACGTCTATCCAGGTCTTCATTCACTGTCATTTGTTTTCATGCTAAGGATGTTGCATATTTAAAGAATCCTCATTAGTCATTTGAATTTCTTTTTTTTTTTTTTTTTGAGAACTCTCAGTTCATTTTATAGTCATCTGGTTATTATTATTCTTATATTGACCTTTTTGTGTGTATTCATCGATCTGATATGTATCTGGAGAAGAGTTTCTTTTATTCTCTGGTTCCTGCTTCATTTAGTTGACAATTTCCCTTACATATGCTTTTTAATTTCACAGGGTCTCAATGTGGATTTGACCTTATTTCTTAAACAACTGGAAGTATTCAGAAAATCTTCACCTCTGCCTGTATTTTGAAATGTGTTATCTACTTTTTTCTCCAGAAGTTTTATGTTCTATGTTGAGGCCCTTGATCCATTTGTTGTTTATTTTTTGTGCTAGATGGAAAAAGGGATTTATTTCATTTTTCTACATAGAGATAGACATCTCCCAGCCCCACTTATGGACATTCTGCCTTTTCTGTGACATGAATGTATGCTTCTCTGTAAAAATTGGTTTGCTTTAGTTGTGTGGACAACTTCTATTTGGATATTTTTCTTTTTCTTTTTCATTGATTACTGTATCAGTTTCTGTGCCAGTACTATGCTGTTTTGTTATTTTGGCTGTGCAGTGTAAATTGAAATCAGGAATTTCCATCTTTTAGTGATTTCTTCAACTTCTTTCTTCAGTATTTGTAAGTTTGTAATGGAGAGGGCTTCTACTTCCTTGGTTAGGCTTATCCTATGACCATTTTTAGGCATTGTAAATGGTATTCCTTCCATGACTTTTTTCCCTCAATATGTTTGTCTTTGGTATATAGGACAATACTGATTTTTTTCTATGTTAATTTTGTATTCTCCCATTTTGTTGAAAGTATTTATTAATTCAAAGAGTTTGTTGATGGAATCTTTAGTGTTGCTTGTATATAGAAGCATAAGCTCCTCCAATAATGATTTTGAACTTTCCCCCATTTAACATAATGCTGGCTATATGTTTGGCATTATGTTGAGATATGTTCCTTCTGCTGTAGGTTTCTAGTTTGAAGGTTGCTAGATTTTTTTTTTTTATCAAAGTCTTTTCTACATCTACTGAGATGATCATGTGATTTCTGTCTTTTAGTTCATTTATATCATTTATAACAACTATTTATTTGTGTATAATAAGCCATTCCACCATGTCAAAGATAAAGCCAGTTTTACTGAAGTGAATGATCTTTTTGGTGTCTTCAAAAATATCTTGGGAACTTTTATATCTATTATCAGGGAGCTTGCGTTTCTGTTTGATTTTGGTATCAGAATTATACTTGCTTTGTACATAGAATTTGGTGTTGTTCTTTGCCTGCCTGTTTAACAGACTAGTTTCAGAAGTATTGATGATAGCTCTCCTTTGAATCTCTGGTAAAATTCACCAGTGAGTCCTTCTGGCCCTCTGGATTGGTTTTAGTCAGGACAGCTTTGAGTACTGCTGAAATTTCCCGGCTCATCATGGATTTGTTTTAGTTGCGTATCTCATTTTGATTCAATTTTGTATGTCATATGCACTAGAAATTAACTTTTACTTTTATATTTTCCAACTTAGTGTCATATGTTTTTCAACTTTTAAGAAAGTTTAAATGCACCCTTAATTTTAAGTGTAATCATATCCCTCTGGCTGTCTGCTTTTCTCGTGCCCTCCTCCTCCAAGTCTTTTCCAGGCACATATGTTCTTAAGGTAAAATCTGCTTGCATCAGTCATGAAGGCCTCATTTCCATCTCCAGTGTTACTAATATGGGTTGTTTATTTTGGCCGATTTTTCCATTCTTGTTTATCTTTTCATAGAACCAGCTACTCCTTTTACTGCTTCTTTTTACTCCCGTTTATTTTTCTCCATCTCATTAATTTTTATTCTGATCTTAATGATTTCCTTTTATCTTTGGTTTGGGATTTGGCATCATTTTCTTTCACGATCTCTTAATGTTTATTATTAAGTTATTTACTTGACGTCTCAGACTCCTAAACATCTGTTTTAGGATTATTTTCACTGTATCACATAGTTTTTTTTAATGTTTTGTTTTTTCATTTGTTTCTAGGAATATTTTTATTTCCTTTTTAAATTTTTTCGAGGATCCATTCATCGTTCAATGGTGTGGTCAATCTCCATGAGTCTATTTGGTTTGTACTATTAATCCATTGTGATCAGGTAGAAGTTACAAAATTATTTCAATTTTTTTCTTTATTAGTTGAGGCCTCCTTTGTGTTGCTGAGGAAAAAACAAACGTGTATTTTTCTGTGTTTGGATGGAATATTCTGTAGATGTTTGCTAAATCCATTTTCATCTATGATGTCTGTCTTAGGGTTTCTGTTACTGTGAAGAGACACCATGACCATGGCAACTTTTATGAAGGAAACATTTTACTGAGGCTGGCTTACAGGTTCACAGGTTTAGTCCATTCTCATCACTGTGGGAAGCATGGCAGCATGGAGGCAGGCATGGTGCTGAAGAAGGAACTAAGTTCTACACTTTGATCTACAGGCAACAGGAAGTGAACTGTTTATCACACTGGGCATAACTTAGGCATATATGACACATCAGATCCTACCTCTGCAATGACAGTCTTCCTCCAACAAGGCCGCTCCTACTCCAATAAGGTTATACCTCCTAATAGTGCCTCTTCCTACGGGATAATAATTCAAACACATTGGTGCACAAGGCAGGAGGTGGGGCATACTTATTGAAACAATCACACTGTCATTTAACTAATATATTTCTCTGTTTTTTGTCAGAATGACTTACCAATTGATAAAAGTAGGGTGATGAGGTGATCTATTACAGTTGTTTAGGGTCACTTTGTAACTTTACTTATAGTAATATTTGTTTTATAATATTTAGTGCATACATATGCTCAGTGAATAAGTGTGATTGATATGTCCTTATGATTGATAGTCCTCCTAATCAGTGCAGGGTGACTATATTTGCCTTTTCTCATTAGTTTTGGCTTGAAGGTTTTTTTCTGAGATACTAGAACAGTGACATGTACTTGTTTTTTTTGATGCATTTGCTCAAAATATTATTTTCTATTTTTCTACTGCAAGATGATAGATATGTCTTTTGTTGTGAGGTGCATTTGTTAAATGCAACAAATAGATGGTATCTCCTTTTTGAGCCTGTCTATTCTTTTACTTTTTGGGGAGGTCGAGGGAGTGAGATCATTAATATTTGGCATTAATATTTTGTTGATTTTTATACTGTTTGATTTTTCCCCTCTATCTCTTGCTTAATTATTATCTAGTGTTTCATTTTTTTCTCAAGGCTTCTTGGTAAAACCTTTTTCATTCCATTCTAGAGGATTCTTTTAGGTATCCTTAGTAGTGGTTATTAATTACCTTAGCATAGTTTTAGCACAGAACATTTCTTTCTTCTTTCCTTATAACAGATAGATTTGATGGTGGGTATAGTATTCTGAATTGGCACATTATCTTTCAGAACTTGAAATATTTATTTTTATGCCCCATTTTCTCTACCTGGCTCTTAAGGTTTTAGTTGACAAATCTGGTGTTATTCTAATGGGTTTCCCTGTACATGTGACTCAGAATATATCTTTGTTCTTTATATTTGGTGTTTCAATTACAATAGGATGAAAAAAGGCTCCTTCCTGATCTGTTGGAATTCTTTTGAAAATGTTTTCTATGCCTTTACAGCAACAGTCTTTTTTATCCCCATGACTCATAGAATATTTTTTCACTGAATTGTATTTCTTAGAATTCCTAGCGCTAAATTTTTTTTTTTTTTTTTTTTACCTTTGTTGTTGTTGGATTGTTCCAATTCCTTCAAATCTTCAAGTATTAATACTCCATGAACTCTCCTTGGTTGATTCAGTCTGTATTTGTTGAGTATTTTCAGCTCATTGTTGAATCCTCCTTCATATCTTGCACTGGCATTCTTACTTAATTCAGCTGTCTATGTTGTTGGTGAGGAGCTTAATTGCTTCCTTGATTTCTTTGAAAATACTTTGTAATTATTTTCTTTTGAATTCTTTACCTTGGATTTCATCTAACTCATGCTCATTGAATACTACCATTAAGGAAAGATTAGGACTTTTTAGAGGCATTTTGTTGGTCTGGTTTTCCATGTCTTTTGTGTTACTGCTTTGGAACTCATGACTCTGGGGTTTTTTGTTGTTTCAAGATATCAGTTATATTCTTTTAGTTAAAGTATCTGCAATATGCGAGTGAGATTGATTCTAGTGGAGTTAAAGTCATAGAACTGAAAATACTTCCTCAGTCTAGAAGCTTTAGGGTTCATGGAGCAAACTTAAATTATTTCTTGAGTAAGATATTGGCACTGAGAGCAAACATAGTTGCGAGATAGGATAACTAGGCAAATGTAATACTAAACAATTAACAACGCGGACCCGCTTGACTTCGGTAATTGGCAGTGGATTACAATTAAAGTATATACTCAGATTTATTCAATAAGATTAGGACTAGGAAGGAAGAGGGTGAATGAAGATATGGGAAAGAATGAGGTTGTATTAGCCAGGGTCCTTAGGAGGAACACAACTGATAAAATGAATCTACCTCTCTTCCTCCCTCCCATTCTTTATTTCTCCTCCCTCTCTCTATTTCTCTCTCTCTCCATATATATGCACACAAACATATATTACAGGATAAGGTCCAATTAGTCAGCCAATGGCTGTCTCCTGTTGAAAAGCCCAAGAAGTCAATAGTTGTTCCGTGTATGAGGCTGGATGTCCCAGGTGGTCTTCAGTATACACAGGAATCCTGAAGAAGTAGGCTGTAATACCAGTGAGGGAATGCCTCAGCAATAATATAGATGACATTGCCAGTGAGAATGAGGGCAAGCAGGCAAAAAGCAAAAGCTTCCTTCTACTATGTCCTTTAAATAGGCTTCCAGAGAAGATGTAGCCCAATTTAGGTTGGGTCTTTCAACCTCAAAAGATAATCAAAAAAAATCCCTTATAGGTGTGCCCAGATAGTTAGATTTTGAGTTAATGCCAGATGTAGGCAAGTTGACAACTGAGAATAGACACTATGGAAATCAACCTAGGAAAGAAAGGAATTGAGGTATGTAAGACAGCAGGAAGGGATGCTGTCAGAGTCCACAGATTTTAGAGATTGTGAAAGCTATGGAAGATTATAATTAAATAAGACAAAGATGAGAGAAAAAGAAAAGATGTAGGAATAAGAGGAATATCTATGAGATGTGCATATAGTAGAGAATGCCCTATAGTATACAAGACAGAGAAATGTACACATTAACTCTAAGCCTAACTGAGCAACAACATACAAACAAAAGTCAAAATATTATGATATATGTGTGTGCACATATAAATACACATACATTTTTTTTTTTTTTTTTGTAGAACACTTGGTGCTGGGTAGAGGAGATGTGACTGCAAGCCTTTGGTGTCTTCAGCCTCCAAGTACCGTGAGGATTTGGCATGTTAGAGAGTGGAGGGGTAAGTTCTCTCCTAATAGTACTCTTAGACCCAGGTTGCACTCTGGGTTGGTACATTTGAGTCCCGCAGATCAAATGTATATGAATAGAAACACTTTCCTTGGACAGCTCAATTTGGTGATTTGGATTTAAGAGAACATAAATCTCGGCTCCAGTTCTCATTGCTCCTGCCCACTTCATTGCAGAGATTTCTGAGATAACTCTTTATAAAGTGGTGACTGAGTTAAAATGAGGTATTCAGAGTGTCTCTAACCCAATATGACTGATGTCCTTATAAGAAGAGGAACATAGAGCAGTGAGACACAGAGGTAAGAATACTGTGAGAAGACAGCCATCTACATACCAACTAGAGAGACCCCAGGAGAGACCTGCCATGATGAAACCTTGATCATGGACTTCAAGCCTCATCACTGCCTCCCAGTTCAACTCACCCATCCAGTGGCATTTTGCTCTGATGGGTTTACAGACAATATAGAAAACAGTGCAGAGAGAACTGTTTTAGTCACCTTTTCCATTGCTAGAAAGGAGGTAAAGAGTTTGGGAGGGGGCTGTGAAGCACTTTGGTAACTAAAGAATAAATCCTGTGGGATGCTTCTTTTACTCTATGGTCTGCTATTTAAACCACCTGCTCTATGATACTTTCTTCAGCAGTCCTAGAAAGTGGGCTTGGCAGGACAGGTTCTACATACATTATTGTATAAGCTTGTTTGTATTCTTTCACCCAAAACTGTAGGGTATTGGTAGCAGGTCATAACTTAGGTGCTACTGATGTATATTAAGATTCTCATTTCATTTAATAAACCATTTTGGATAATCCCTCGGAGTTCCAAGCCTTGGAAAACAGAATAACTGCTCTATTTCATTAGGTGTTTTCCTCTAATGAACGGTCCTACTAACACAGTCTTGATCTATTTAGTTAGTAAGTCCTTTTTGGCTGTCTAGCATATGCTGAGGATTTTTCCATGGTCTAGATGTTGGGGAAATAGCAATCTGAATGAAAACTTCAGAGCCATACGCTATTTACATTTAGTGTGTGTTGGTGTATGCAGGCTTAAAAATAGACACTTAAGCAAATCATTATTTAGCATATTGGGTGAAAATAAGGGAAAGAGAAAGAAGACAGATTATATTTGGGGCACAGGAAACTGGACAGCAATTTTCCAAAAAATGTTAGAAGGGGCTCTCTACAGAAGTAACTTCAGGCAGAGTCTGAATTAGTGTGGGTTGTTGATGCAGACATGCGCTGTGCAGATGGCACTTCAAGGAAAGATTTTTCTGCAGTAGATGCTGGAGAGCAGCCACCAGACTGTCAGAACCTTCACGGACTGGCTCAGCTACAAAGAGTCTGTCAGAAATATGCTAAACCTACAGACTCTTCCTTGTGGGAAGTTAAACTTGGAGGTAGGAGGCGGTCAAAAAGGAAGACAGAAATGGAAGTGGTTTTGATTTGAGTTAAAATGTAACTCTAAGAAGCCAGTTTGGGATTTCTAGGGCTCTCAAGCCCTGTGAATCTCCCCACAGAGGAATTGTCAGGATGCTTCTCAGACTGAGAAGAAAGATTTTAAAGCTGGATCCCAGCTGTGTGTTCTGGTGCTCACCAGACTCTTCTCTCTTCTGATCACAGCTGCCTTACACTTTTCACACGGTTGCATTTTGACATTCATGGTTCTAACAGGGCAAGAAAATCACTTTGTCTGGATTCTGACAGCAATGAATCTATTAAGGCTCCAAGTATGTACTGGCTACAAGAAATTGTGAATGCCAATGATCGATAATAAGCAATATTCCTTCAACCACATCCCACAAAGTAACAAAGGGAAGTGTAATGCCTCAAAACAGGTCAAAGGGAAGACAGTTATTGCTGCACAGAGGGAAATGAGTGCTAAGGTCAAGTTTTCCTTTTCCTTTTATAGGCCACAGTAATGAAGATGTGTGGAAGAATTTGACAGTCTGACTTCGATGGCCAAAATACCTCACATTGTGTATTCTGATTTCAGACCTTTATTTTTCTCTTTTCTGCTGCACCTGTATTCAGGTATGGATTTCAGAGCAGTAGTTTTAGATCTGAGGACTGTTTACAGTGAGCTAACTTTTACATCCAAGAATTTACTAAGATACTGTGTATGAATTGTATACATTAGTAAGGAAATTTTTTTTATCCCGAGACTAAAGGATAATGAGCCCAAGGGTTCTGGTTGGAACATTACATTGTATAATTCTTGAATTATAATTACTGATATTAAAAGACAATAAAATACAGATTTCATAGCTAATCAGAAATATATTATAGTGAAATATCATTTCGGTATCACCTGGGGTTGTTTTAAGGAGTGTGGAAGTAATAATGTTAAGGAAAAGGTCTTACTAAACTATGGTTCTCACAAAAATACACTTTTGCATCATCCTATATCTGCAATGACTAGGGAGAGGTATCTGGCACACAGTAGGTGCTCAGTAAGTAATTACTAATGAATGATTGAACACTTAGAAAATGGATGATCTAGAGACATGTCCAAATTGTGGTTTATATGCATGCAGAGAGAAGTGCGAATTCAGACCAACATAAAATGGCAAACTTAAAATATGATGAGGGGTGTGTGTGTGTAATTATTTTATGTTACTTGCTTTTATAAAATCATTTGATTTATTATTAGTTTCATGGATGTCTATAATGTATTTTGATCATATTTACTTACATTACCCCCTCTGGATCATTCTTCCACTCTCCTTGAATCACTTCTATATTAAAAATGTCCTTTTTGTGTTTTTATTCAAAGAGTGCATCATTTTACATAAGACATTTAAGATTTGAGTATACACAGGATTTGGTATCTGAAGGAGGTAAATGTTCTGGGAGCAATGGCCCATGTATAAAGGGACATTCTGTTGAGGCAATAATGGCAACATGAATAATACTGGGCACTGATGGTCTTCTAGGCATCTTTTATCTCCTTGACCTGCTTAATAGTACTTAATTTTTTTCTGTATCTGAGTCCTGCAGCTGCACTTTGAAAATAGTTGTGATTAGAATGAAAATGGGCCTCATAAGCTCAAAGGGTGTAGTAAGAGGTTTCTGGCCTTGACTTTCAGGCCTAACCTCAAGGTTTAGGACCCACAGATCTGCAGTCCTGCAGTCCCACAGTCCCACAGAGACACACAGATGCTTGCTATAGTTTTAGGCTGATCGGCCTAAGGCCCTGGCATATATCTTGCTAGCTCTCTTCCCTTCATCTAACCCATGATTCTTCCTATTCAGCCATGTGGCTGGGTACCTTTTCTTAGAGCAGCATAGTTGTCCTCTGCTTCTTCTGGCTTCTCTCTGGCATTCTGCTCTGTGCTTCCTGTTCTCAGAGTTTTTAGTCTGGTAGCCCCGCCCACACTTCCTGCCTGCCTTTGGCCAATCAGCGCTTTTTATTAAACCAGTGGGTGGGACAATTATTTACCATGAAACAACACAATACCCCTACAAAAGAGAGTGGCATTATTAGGAGATGTGGCCTTGTTGGAGTAGGTGTGGCCTTATTGGAGTAGGTGCGGCCTTGTTGGAGAAAGTGTCACTGGGGGTGGACTTTGAGTTTTCAGAAACTTAAACTTGACCCAGTGTTTTCTTTCCTGCTTTCTTTGAATCCTAATGCAGAACTCTCAGATACTTCTCCAGCACCATGTTTGTCTACATGCTGCCGTGCCTTATACCATAATGACCTCTCAACTGTAAGCCAACCCCTAATTAAATACTTTTCTTTTCTCTCTGTCTTTTTAAAAAAAACTCATCTTAACCTGATTTTATTTTAATTTGTCCTGGACCAGGACTTCTAGAGTCTGGCCCATATTATTTTACTTTATTCATTATTAAGCACAGCACAATTTTTGAAATAAGTGTTCAGGAAGCAATTAACTCAGCCCCGAGTGCATAACTAGTTAAGACATTTTTTTACACTGAGATTCCTTACAAAATACATCTGGCTTCTGTCACAATAATGGGTAGTATTGACTCAGAGTTATTGCCCAAGATTTAGGGTGTAGAGATCTTGACTTGGGTAAACATAATGCCTGTATATGGCCCTAAGATAATATAGAAGTCACTTAGGTTTTTGTAAAACAGAAGTGATGCTCCTAAGAGTGTGTTCTATGGTCTAAAAACAATGATCAGGATAAGTAAAAACGTACATTCTGGGAGATAAGGGCAGATCCTGTCTCCTCAGACAGCAAAGGATCACCAAGCGATAAAATGAAATTATTCCTAGAGCTCTAGGAAGAGCAGCTATGCACTTCAGTTCTTTGAAGAGGTACAGTGTGTGTTTAACTTTGCTGGCTTCTCCACTGCTTATCTGTGTGCACATGATTATGCTCTCTACATCTCCCTGTTTTCAAGTTTTAAAGAGAAAATAGCAAATGTAACAGAGGCTGTGATTGAATGCATTGCCTCTATAGATAGTCTAATTAATATAGGCAAGCAGAAGAGACTTATAAGAGTAGCCAACAGGGGACCTAAGAAAGGGGAACATGTTCTTAGCCATGTGGGCCATTCAAGGGTCACTTGAGAGATTTTATCTATCAATTTGTACAAATCATTAATTGGGACATCAATAGTGAAGAATCTTATACATTAACACAACACATGCTAGTAAATTGTTGAACCAAGATTATACTTGAGCAACAAACAATCTATAGCAGCTTTATTTTTATTTTTATAGTTGTGGTATTCATTTCATCCATCTCAGTTCATTTCTGATAATATTTTGTTGTAATATTAGTAGTTTTAATAATCACAGATGCCATATTAGATACTATTTTTGTATTTCAGTAACTAATACTGGAATAGGCAATAAAGGATCTGAAGTGGATGTAAAATGTTTTTCTTTATAAGAGTTGATGTGGTCATGGTGTCTCTTTATAGCAATAAAATATGTGAGGCCATAGTGGAAACAGCATGATGGGCCACACATAACCTAAACCAGTTCTTCCAGACCCATTTCTCTTGAGGCAGTGATTGGATGAGATTAGCATTTCCCTGACTCACAAGGACTGGTCAGGAGTAGACTCCAGTCCTGATAGGCACAAGGAGATATTTGCTATGAATTTGGGGGAAATATATTCCTCAGTGGTTTTGAGTGTTACTGGAAGGCATGCTCCTGTCAGAACTGTTTTGTAGACTGCTAGGAGTCTCATGCCACAGCTGCTATGCTTTCACCAAGGCTGTCAGCTGGGACTAAGCTCATGAAAGCTAAAGCTAACAATAGCAACAACAAAAATAAATGAGGTCTTTGAAAAACGAAATCTTCATTGTTCATTCAAGATTTTGTTTAATCATTGTAGCTTCATTTGAGGGGTCAAATTAAATTCTTGCCTATCTTCAACAGAACGACAAGCAGAGTAGAGATGAATGACCATCTACCTGATTAGTGAACCATATATGGTGGTAGGGAAGCTGAGAGTTGAGAGTATAGTAGAGGAGAATGATTGTCTACATCTACAGTTCTTGACCTGTGTGTCCTGACCCCTCTGGAGGTTGAATAACACTTTCTGATGGTCGCCTAAGACCATCAGTAAATAGATATTTAAATACGATCCATAATAGTAGCACAATTACAGATATAAAGTGGCCACAAAAATAATTTTATGGTTGGGGGCTCACCACAACATGAGGAGCTGTATTAAAGGGGCACAGCATTAGGAAGGTTAAGAACCACTGGTCTTCATTGTTACAGTGAGCTATACATGGTGCAGGTGAAAAAGACATTTCAGCTCTAGATTATTTTTGGTCCTTTGTTCCACAAAACAATTCTTTCCTTCTTATAACCCCACCATGGTAGTATAAGTCGACTAGTTAGGATTGACAATGGAAGCTTATTAGAATAAAAAAAAAGATATTTAGGGTAACAGTATTTTAGTTTCATTGCCTCCCTAAGAAACCATGCCCATTGACTCCCTACTCCGCTTCCCTGAATCTCTAGCAATCATTATGCATCTTTCTGTCACTCTGGGCTGACCGATTTTCTATCGTATATTATAAAGTCCTTTTTATCTTAATTGATTACAGCCTTTTGAGTTCCTCTCCCCACTCCAAATGATCCTCTTAGTTTAATTTAAATGACAACTAACTTCTAATTTAGGTGGGCTTAGGTCTGTGCGCCCCTACAGTAAAAGATACATAAAGCTTCACGCTTAGTTTTTCCTATGTCTTTTGTCTTTTCTTTGATATCAATCTAGGTCAATGATACAGATGATACAGAATCATAAAGAGTGATAAAAAAAATACAAGGAGTACAAGAAGGAGGTAGGAGAGGAGGAAGAAAGGAATAGAGGAGGAAGAGAATGTGGTAGTGTTATAGAGGAAGGCCCAAAGAAGCAGTCACTGAGTAACTCTGCAAAGATCAGCACCCTACTTCTGCAAACACCAAGGGATAAAAAGAACTAGTTACTACATGATGCAAAACATTCCTCAGGCTGCAGAGAGTAGACAGGAACCATTAGGGTATATTTCAAGGAAACCCTCTATTTTCATGTCAACTTTAATTTCTCTATCAGGGCATCTGGCTTTGGGGTAACACCTTACTAGCCACAAGAAAAGAAAATCAGCGATTTGATTATTTTGGGGGAATACAAGAACATCTCTGCAAAGTGTAAGTGATCAGAAATCCCTTTTCAAATAAGAACAAAGAGAGAATTTGACTACGTGTTTCAATTAAACAGAGAGGCAATTTGAGATCAGCTAGGAACAGTAATCTAAAACCAACTATACCAGCACAACATGTATTGAGAGAGCCTGTTGTATGTCCTGATTTTCAAGTTTAGGAAGCATTACTCTGTATTCCTGATGAATGATTCACTGACATTCTATATATTAAAATTTAACTGAAAAAATGTTTCTATAACAAACTGTGGGTGAGAAATCCTCTACCGACTGGTAAAGCTGCACATAGATAAGACACATGTAAATGAAGAGATGAATAATTAAACTTGCTTTCTCATACCCACAGGCTTGACTGCTAGGAAAGATTCACTTAAAAGCCTTATCTTCAGACTAAGGGATATCTATTTCAGAACTTATATGAGAACCAGTAACATAAGGAAGGCTCTGGCAAGATTATACAGAATTTGCAAGGCCCACAGAAAATTTCAACTATGATGCAGTCAATCAGCTGGGAAGTTTTCTGACACCCTTTGCAGAGACTAGTGGAATTATGGTTTTTCTTCCACTGAAGCCTGGTTTGGACGAACAACTTTATGAATAAAGTTTAGCATGAGAGGCATCCAGAGCCTTTCTTGGCTAGTCAGAGCCACTTGGCTTTTTTCTCAGTTTTCTTGGAATGGTTGTCCATGGTCTCTCCCTTTTGAGAAAACCATGCAGCAAGAACAGGCAGTATGCAGGTGTATGGTTCTCATAGCCCCATCCATGTACTGCCATCCAGGGTTCTCTAATACCAGTCTAGTGGAGTCTACAGCAGTGTGAGGGGCTTTCTTAGCTGCCCAAGATCCTTAGCACTTCGCAGGATAAGCTGAATAAAATGGCTGTGTCAACACTAAATACAGGACTGTTTGTTACACTTCAAATTTAGACTGGCTTTGATCAGACTGATCTAACAACCCTCTCATAGCAGGCTTTGCATGATGAGGTCATGGATCTACAAGAACTGGAGAAGCCCATCTGAGGACTTGCAATAAGCAAATGGTATAATTGTGGGCAGCCCTATGACATCAAGGTGAACTGTTAATGATTTTGTTGCTTAGTGACGAATCTCCTTAAGCTTCTGTTTTATGTCTTCATCACATCTAACAGAAAAAAAAATTACATAACGTTCCTTTATCTGCACTCTGCACTTGATCTGAGTCCTGTCAGAAGGAAAGGGCTGGCATTCTACCTACTTGAACTTTGCTGCCCACTCCCTGCCCTTTCCCCCTTCCTGGGAAAGGCCGCTTTGATTACAACATTCCCCAGATTTCAGCAGCCTCTGCTCTTGGTTCGTTCTGGGGCACTCTGTTCTGAGCATGACCTGCTGGCGTTGAAACTTGTGTGTGTGTCAAAATCCTGTTACTTGTTTTAAAGTTAGTTTCACATATTTAATTTTAATTTAGCGTTAAAAAAACAGCTGCTTATTGAATTCTGTTTTGCTTAAAATATTTCTGACTTCTTTCTTGTTGGGGGGCTTTTAACTACCTCTATCCCAAGTGTTCGAATGTGTTCCTGATCAGTAGTTTAGCTCTCACACAAACATATTAACATATACTCACACAATAAAAATAAAAATAGATATCCATAGCAGAAGAACACCTTTTAAGATTTTTCTATTTTTAATTGTTAAATAAAAAATATTTCTTTTATTTTTGATATTACATTATTTCCAATCCCTGTCCTCCCTCTAGACCTTTCCATTTTCTATTTTTATTAATTATTGCCTACATATATATGTATATGTAAAAACACATATATCCCTAAATATCTGTGTGATGTTATATGTATGTGTTGTATGTTATATGTATGTATGGCTGACCACCAGGTATAGCACAACCAACTGGTGTGCTCTTCCCTGGAGAAGACTATTTCTCTCACTCTCGACATCTGTAGTTCTTGCCGAGGCCTCCTGGGATTTTCCTGCCCACTTTGGTGCGCCAGTTGCTATTATTCTTGTTCATCTCACATTTGGGCAGTCATGCTGACTAAACTTCATGCATGTAGTTTCTGATGTCACTAGGATACACAGTCCCATAGCAAAGTTTCCAATTCCTGGTACTTCAAAACAGAGTTGTTTCGTTGATGGACCAGTTGGGACTGCTCTTCACAACTTAAACACTGTGCTTATAAAAATGACAAAGGCACTAATATTTAGGAGTCAGAAGATTTTTATCCAAAATCCAAATTTTATGGAAAATTAATCACATAACGTGACATTTGATTAATTGTACATTGTCATGTGACACCTAGTTGCAGCGAAGTTATGACATTATTTGATTCTACCAGTGCTTTCCAGTTCAGCTCCATAATGAATGACTACTCTCTTCTTTCTTCCCAACCAGAAAACCATGTGTGGATGCCATTAATCATTTCTTTTCACCTTCTGATTCGTGTGTGTGTGTGTGTGTGTGTGTGTGTGTGTGTGTATGCACGCACATGTCTGTGTGCGTGTTTTGAGACAGAGTTTCTCTATGTAACAGCCCTGGCTGTCTTGGAACTTGCTTTGTAGACGAGGCTGGCCTCCAACTCACTGAGATCCATCTGCCTCTGCTTCCTGAGTCATGGGCATGCACTACCACATCGAGCTTGATTTTTGTAACATACAGAATTATTTTGTTTTGTTTTAATATGTTTTTTGATTATACCAAAAGTGAACATGAAGGGTTTCTCCATCTTTCTTCTTTCTTGCTTTCTTTCTTTCTTCTTTCTTTCTTTCCTTTCTTTCTTCTTTCTTTCTTCTTTCTTTCTTTCTTTCTTTCTTTCTCTCTCTCTCTCTCTCTCTCTCTCTCTCTCTCTCTCCCTTCCTTCCTTCCTTCCTTCCTTCCTTCCTTCCTTCCTTCCTTCCTTCCTTTTCTTTCTTTTCTTTTTTAATGATAAAGGTCTGGGGAGATGTCTCAGTGGTTAAGAGCACTTGCTACTATTGCAGGGGACTGGGGTTCAATTTCCAGATGCTGAGAGAGAGAGCAACAGTCTTCCCCTGGGAAGAGCTCACCAGCTCCTGCATTGCAGCTTACAAACATTTATAACTTTAGTTCCAGACGTCTGATACCACTTTCTTGTTCCCAGGGACATTGCATGTACATGGTGCACATACATAATGCAAGAAAACACTCATACACATAAAAATCAAATAAATAAATAAAAATGAAAATCTATACAAGGGAAATGTTTTGGGGCAATTTAACAATATTCTTACTACAACGAATCAAAATGCAGAGTTGTGGAATTGATACACTGCCCCAGAGGCCAGAAGTGGGCATCAGATCCATTGGAGCTTGAGTTACAGGTAGGTGGTTGTTAGCTGCCTGATGTGGGTTTTGAGAACCAAACTTGGAATAGTATGTGCTCTTAATGAGCAAGTCATCTCCCCTGCCCCATTCTAATGGGCAGAAATTTTCAAATCTTTAAAAGCTGACTTGGAATTACATCTATTTTACCAGGGAAAGTAGAGACTTCTCTCAAAAAAGTGAGGAAGACATGTCTCAACAGTTTAGTCCTTTGCTGGAATTTGCATTCCCTGAGAAACTCACAGCAGAGTCTGTGGAAACATGAAGGTGGCTTTGCCTACCTCACCTCAGCAACAGGAGCCTGTCAAACATCATTAAAACACAGTCCATTTTGTGTGGAGAAAGCCTGGAATCTGATAATATTTTCCTCACCCCAATGTCTCACTCCTGCTTTCAGATGAACTCTGAACTAACATATGCCCAAGCCTGTTTCAGTCAAGTGCAGGCTGAAGGAGTCTGGGTTGAGATGAGGATGCCATGGACAGAGAATTAAAATAAAGCTTATTCAAGGCACACTAGAATTGACATGTGTGTGTGCCATGGAAAGCAGCAGAGGGGCATAAAAATTCCAAATACAAGGACATGAATCAGAAAGTTTGCTGAATCTGTGGCTGCAGAGACAGGGAAGAAGCCGGAAGTTTGACAAGTCCCTCCTCTGAGAGTTTGAGAGAAATGAATTCAATCCTAGAAACAGTTGGAGGGCTGGTTCTGCGGAGGGCTCTTTTCTCAGTGGGTACCCAGCCCCCTCTGTCTTCATACAGCAGAGAAAGGACAAACCTTCCTTCTTCCTCTCCTTTGTAAAGGCACCAATCGCACTGTGAAGGCTTCTGCTCTTGAGAATTTGGTAAGCCTAATTTCCTCCCTTAGGTCTCCTTTCCAAGTAGCACTGCAGAGACTAGAGCTTCAGCATTGGAATTTGATGGTTTACTTCAGCTGATAACAGGTATAAGACTGAGTACGCGGTTCTAGTGATACTCAAGTGAATGCTGCACCATCCATGGAGAGTTGTTTCCCAGCATGTCCAAGGCATGCTCTTGGTTCATTTTTCTCCAAGATATGTTCTCTGTTGCTCATCTGGTTGACTGTGTATGACTACAATGTAAGCAAAGCTCATGATGCTGCTGGTACTTCTGCCTGCTCCCCTCCCAAGAAACAGCCAAGCCCTTTAAGATTTATAGTTTAGAGCTGATCAGAGTAAGGAAATAGATGTGGATAAACATGCAGCGTAAAACTAGAGAAATCCACGCGTCTAGAACTTTTTATATTTATTTTGTCAAATTAAAATAAAAAATGTTTACTGTGACTCTCCCAGAAAGCATAAATTTGCTCTGGATGGGTCTCATTGGTAGAGCACTTGATTACCACACGAGGCCCAATATTGCAAAAAAGAAATCATATTTTCAGTAGTTAACTAGAGAAAAACATCTCATGACTCACTGTGCCTTCCATTAACTTTATTCGGGACATCTGATCTTTACCATCATTTCTAACAGTGATCTAGCATTGCATTGGCCTGGCTCCTAGTAAGGATTGTTCAGAATTTTTCCTGATTCTTTTGATGCTTATCACCAAAATCTTATGATGTAACCAATGCAGAGCAACAACATCCTTTCCTTCCTACAGAATACATTTAGACTTCTGAAGGCTGCAACCAAGGTTGTCCTAGCTCCAGCCTCTATGATCAGCTCAGGAACATTCTCTTTAGACTCGCCTTCGTATTAACACTACTGGTGAAGATAATCAGCCCCATTAAAAAAAGGACAATGTGGCATTTCTAATATTCAAGTCACCTTGAGAATATGTTTTAGAGTATTTTTAAAAGTAAAACCTGTGCCACTAATTGTTACAGACTGAATAGTAATTCCTCAAGTAAACATTTGGAACTGCTGAAGTTTATTTGTAGATACAGCCTTTAAAAAGTGATTAAATATAAAAGATCATAAATATGGGGTTCCACTTTAGGAAAAATAGTGTCTTTAGAAGAAAAAATATTGGGGATATGTGTACGGAGATAAGGTCATCTGAGGACAGAGGGAGAGTGATCATCTGTCTGCTGAGAATGGCCTCAGGAGAACCCAAATGCAGGGCACCTTGATGCTGGACTTCCAGCCTTAGGAACTCTGAAACAACACGTTTCTGTTGTCTTAATGACCAAGTACATGGTATTTTATTATGGTAGTCCTGTAAATTGAGACATAAGTTATGTTTTCTCTCTTCTTGGAGCTCCAGGAAACTCCAAACCAAATGTGGTCTACACTTATCCCACGCATTTGCAATATTCCCATAATTCCTGTATTTTGATCTTTCTTTTGTGACTCACTTTTCTTTATATTTCAATTTTATTAGGTTATTATTGCTTTTATTGTTTACTACTTCAAAGCTTTTGTAGGAAAAGAAGCAGGACACAAACGAATAAATAACAACCTAAAGGAAGGTTTTATAGCTACAAGGTCTTTTAGTTCAGGTACATATACCTTTCCAGTTTGCTGTAATAGTTCTTTTCATTTCTGAGACTTTTTTATTTATGTTCATTTTATTATTATTTTATTAAAAAGTGACTTCTTTATCCATTTATCCCCCTGCTCCCCCTTCCTTCCCTCCTCCCAATTCCTCTCAGTCAGCCTTCAGCCGCCCCTCCCCATCCTCCCATCCCCTCCCTGTAAAGGGCAAGAAGTCCCAAGGTGGATCAGCTCAGCATGGCACATCTACTCCAGGCAAGTCCCATCCACTCATCCCACAGTCAAGACTGAGTTAGGTATTCCTCCATAGGGAATGGGCTCCAAGGTGCCAGTCCTTGCACAGGAACACAGTCTGATTCCACCCCTCAAGGCTCCACATACTGCCCGTGCCAATTGACAGTCACCTACCCTTAGAGGGCCTACTTCCTTTTCCTGATGGATCTCCAGTGACTATTCTTGATTCAGTAAGCAATGTTCCTTCAGTTTTTACTGTATGGAATAGCTTGAGAATTACTGGCATTAGTTCTTCTTAGAAGAATTCTGTATGGAAATTGTTCCTGGGCTTTTTTTTTTTTTTTTTTTTTAAGCTTGGGAGACTTTTAATAACAGCTTCAATTTCCTTTGGGGTTTAGGTCTTTAATCTGCTCTTGATTTAATTTTTGTTAAATTGTACCTGTCCAGAAAGCTGTCCATTTCTTTTAGGTTTTCCATTTTAGTGGAGTATAGATTTTCAAAATATGACCTGATAATTCTCTGGATTTCCTGGGTGTCTGTTGTTATGTCCCCCTTTTCATTTCTGATTCTGTTAATTTGGATACTCTCTCTCTCTCTCTCTGCCTTTTGGTTAGTTTGGAGAAGGGTTTATCTATCCTGTTGAGTTTCTCAAAGAGCCAACTCTTTGATTCATTCTTTGTATTGTTCTCTTTGTTTCTGTTGTATTGATTTCAGGCCTAGGTTTAGTTATTTCCTGCCATCTACTCCTTCTAGGTGAGTTTGCTTCTAATTGTTCTAAAGCCTTCAGCTGTGCGGTTAGGTCTCTTGTGTGAGATTTCTCTAGGTTTTTCATAGAGGCATCTAGTGCTATTTTGATTTCTTTCTTATCTTCTTCCTTGACCCAGAGGTGGTTCAATTGAGAGATGTTGTTTCCACCAATTTGCAGGCTTTCTGTGATTTTAGATATCCTCTAATTTAGACTATGGTGGTGTGATATGATAGAAGGAGTTATTCACATTTTTTTGATACCTATTGCTACCTGCTTTATGACCAAGTATATTGTCAACTTTAGAGAAATTTCCATGGGATGCTGAGAAATATGTATATTCTTTCGTGTTTGGGTGGAAGGTTCTGTATATGTCTATTAAGTTCATTTGGGTCATAATACTGTTAGATCCCTTAGTACTCTGTTGAATTTGTCTGGTTGACCTATTCAAGGGTGAAAGCGTGTGGGGTTTGATGTGAGGTTTAAGCTTTAGTAGTGTTTCTTTTACATATGTAGGTGTCCTTGCTTGGGGGGCATAAATATTCAGGAATGAGACTTCGTTTTGGTGGATTTTTCCTGAGATGAATAAGTAATGTCTGTCCTGGTCTCTTTTGATTTATTTTAGTTTGAAGTCTATTTTGTTAGATATTAGGATAGCTACACCAGCTTGTTTCTTAGGACCATTTGATTAGAAAGTCTTTTCCCAACCCTTTACTCTGAGTCTGTGTCTGTCTTTGAAGTTGAGGTGTGTTTCTTGTATACTGCAGAAGGATGGCTTCTGTTTTTGTATCCATTGTGTTAGAGTATGTCTTTTTATAGATGAGTTGAGTCCATTGCTATTAAGGTATATTAATGACCAAATGATTGTTATTTTCTGTTATTTTTGGTGGTATCTTGTGTGTATTTCCCTTCTTTGGGTTTTTCTTCTGTGGGATTATTGACTGTTAGTGGTTTCATAGGTGTATCCAGCTTCCTTAGTTTGGAGTTTTCCCTCTAGTGCTTTCTATAGGGCTGGATTTGTGGATCGATATTGTTTAAGTCGTTTTGTTTTGTTTTTGTTTTTTTTTTTTTTTGTTTCCATGAAATATCTTGTTTACTCCATCTATGGTGATTATAGTTTTGCTAGGTGTAGTAGTCTTATTTGGCAGCCATGCTCATTTAGTGTCTATATAACACCTGACCAGGACCTTCTTGCTTTCATTGTTTCCATTGAATAATCAGGTGTTAATCTGAGGGGTCTGCCTTTATAGGTAATTTGGCCTTTTTCCTTTGTAGCTCTGAGTATTTTTCTTTGTTCTGTAAGTTTAGTGGCTTGATTATTATGTGTTGAGCAGACTTTGGGGGGAGGGTCTAGTCTATTTGGTGTTCTGTAAGCTTCTTGTATCTTTATAGGCATTTCCTTCTTTAGATTGGGAAAGTTTTCTTCTTTATTTTGTTGAATATATTTTCTGTGCCTTTGAGCTGGTGTTCTTCTCCTTCTTTGATTCCAATTATTCTCAGTTTTGGTCTTTTCATGATGTCCCAGATTTTCTGGACATTTTGTGTTATGACTTTTTTGGTTTTAGTGTTTTCTTTAACTGACATATCTATTTCCACTATTGAATCTTCCACTCCAGAGATTCTCACTTCAGTCTCTTGCATTCTGTTGATTATGCTGCATCTGCAGTTCTGGTTCATTTCTTCAGATTTTCTGTTTCCAGCTTTGCTTTGGTTTGTGCCTTCTTTATTTCTTCTATTTCATTTTTTAATTCCTGGAATGTTTCTTTCACCTGTCTGTTTTCTTTTTTGTTTTTGTTTTTTATTTTCTGTCAGGGATTTGTTCATCTCTTCCAATTTTTTGTTTGTATTTTCTTCTATTTCTTTAAGGGAGTTTTTTGAATCCTCCTTTAAAGCTTCTATGATCTTCATAAAGTTGTTTTTAAGGCTGTTTTCTTCTGTTTCCTCTTCATTGCTATGCTCAGGTCTTGTTGTAGAACCACCAGCTTCTTCTGGTGGTATCTTGTTGTTCTTTATAATGTTATCTGTATTCTTGCACTGGCATCTGCCCTATCCTTCCTTGGTTTACTCTTAGTCAGCTCTTGGTCAGCTCTTAGTCAATTGTGAACCTGGGGGTTGAGTGTCTCCAGTAATTCCAGGGGCTGCTCTTAGTTGGCTGTAGGCTAAGGACCTGTGTATCTCCAGTTGTCACAAGGATTGTTCTTAGTTGGGTTTTAGGGTTTTAGTTGCCCTTAGTCAACTCTTAGTCAGCTGTGGACCAGGAGGGAGGCTTCAGGATCTGCAGTTGTCAAAGTGTGATGATGTAGATTGTAGTATGGCAGGGTTTGGCCTGTGGGATGTCCCTCCAGCTGTGCTTTGCTGTGGGCTGGGCTTGGTGGGGGCTCTTCTCACTCTCTTTAGTTCAGAGCAGAGCTGGGTATGGTTGGGTGCCTGGGGTTGTTTCTCTGGGCTGGGGTTCAGAAACCATAGTCTCTGCTTGGCCTGAGGCTCAGGGTGAGACTCACCTCCTAGTCAGCTGTGGAGTGGGAGGGAGGCTTCAGGGTCTCCCCATTTCTGAGATTCTTTAATGTTGGAGTGCTGCATGGCTCAGCCCTCATACTCAATTTAATTCTTGTTTGATCTTAGGCAGACTTATAGCTTTATATTTTAGATGTGGGGTGTGTATGGTTTATGTGGATATATTGGAATATCTATCTGTCTGTCTGTCTATCTTTCTATTTTCATCATCATTATCTATGTATTATTATTTATGTACATATGTATATATTAGCCATTCATCCAACCATCCACCATCTATTCATCCATCCTCTACCAACTATAAGCTTTTTCCCCCCAATCTTGTGATAGTTAGGGAATCTCATAATCAGCGTGTCTGAAAGGCAACCCAAAGTCCAAACTCTTCCTTCTTTTTTGATTTTCTCATCCTTGGTAAACACAAACAACGCTGGACTTCTCAATTCAGTAAACAACAATCCTGTATTTATGGGTACTTGGGCCTAAAACAATGAAGTTACTTCTGAACTTCTTTAATTTCCAGTTTAATAGATGTTTTAATGCCTTTCCTGTCAAAATATTTAGAGACTAAACACACATTGTTAGGCTGAGTGGCAAGCCCTTTTGCTAGCTCAAACTATCTTACTGGTCCCAATAAAGAAGTTTTAATTTTTTTTGTTTGTTTTACTTTTAGTTGAATCAAAATTGCTATAGTTTGGGTCTGGCATATCTACAAAAGGCCTTTTCACTGAACATGTGGGCCCCAGCTTGTGAGAGGAACTTTTTAGAATTTCAGCCTTGTTGAAAGACATCAGGTCATTGGCAATATGACCTAGAAAAATGTATTGGGACCTTATCCCTATTTTTCTTTTCTTCCTGTTTTGGATACCGTCAGGTGAGAAACATAACATTCTGCTTTGTCACAGACCTAAACCAATAGGGTCAACTGACCGTAAACTGAAACCCCTGAACTAGCCTTTCCTACATGTAGACATTAGCTATGTGAAACCATAGAGCACAGTCACACTGCAATGTAGTATCACAAGTAAAATTTTATCTTAAAAGTTATGTTTATTTTAATTAATTATTTATTTTACACAGAATTACTCCCCCCCCCCAAAAAAAAACCCCAATGTTTTCTGTGTATCCCTGGCTGTCCTGGAACTCACCTTGTAGACCAGGTTGGCTTCAAACTCACAGAGATCCACCTGTCTCTGCCTTCTGAGTGCTGGGATGCACCACCACCATTATAACTCAATTATTTTAGGTATCTTATTATAGTAATAGAAACTTACTAATGCAAAGAGGAAAGTTTATATAATGCATGGAGCAGAAAAATGGGGCCAACAGTTAAGAGCACTTGCTGCTCTTCTAGAGGACCCAAGCTTGGGTCCTGGTGTTTGCACCAAATGGTTCACAATCACCTTTAACTCCAAAGGATAATATGTCATCCTTTCTGGCCTCCATGGCACTGCACAGATGTAAAATTCTAGCCTACACACACACACACACACCACACACACACACACACACACACACACACACACAATTTTTATTGATGATCACGTACAACATTGGCTTCTTTAATTGTTCTGTGTAAAATAGTTCATTGTTTATTGCATTTACTTTGCTATATTTATTCCAATGGTATATAATACTATATATTATACATAAGATAGTATCTATTTCTCAAGTGAATAGTATATATATGTATGTATATATAATTTTATATATAATGTGCCAACTAAAATCTAAGCACTGCTGATTTAGTGCCAAACAAAATAACCAATGACCTTACTTCACTGAGTAAACAAACATATACACATATGCTCATGTGTATATAATATTTTTTCACCATAATTTAAACTTAGTGAGGCTAGGTATTTGCTATTTTGCTTGCCGTTAAACCACCTGACCTGAGAGTGTGGCTTGTACATCATTTAAGTGTTTACTTATTGGAGAAATAAATGAGTTTATTAACCTTTTGTCCAAAGTGGTATGAGCTTATTTTCTAGAGAAGGAACAAACTAGGAACCAGGACAGCGTCTCTGTCAAACGTACTTACCTGCATCAGACCAGCTTATCTCAGTTCCATCACTTGCTTGTAAAGGAGAAGCGATTTACATTTGTTCCCATCTTACGCACTGGAAACAGAGCACAGGTCTTCCCAGTGACACACATTGAACAAGGCGCAAGGCCAGGGTTCATATCTTACCTTTTAGTTCTGAAAATCCCCTTTATAAAATAATCCAGCTTAAAAAATAACTAAAAATTTCCAAATGGTGTGAAATTGAAAAAAATGAAAGCTGAAGATCTATTATCACCCTTCAACAGTGATCAACTCTTAGATATTTATTTTCATCTCTACTCACTTTTCTAGGTAGGACATTTCTTAGCAAATCTAAATCTCTGCCTCTCTCCAAAGATAAAGGTAAAAGGACTTTTTTAGTCTTGTTTTTTTTCCTATTACTTTGAACTCACCGTTGGTTAGATAAGTATTTGAACTTTCTGAAGCAAACATCAAATCAAATGTTTCCTAATCTACAAAGCGGTTATAGCATTTTTAAATTAAATGATACATTACATTTGAAACACTTTGTTAAAGCCCTATCAGTGGTTTGGATTTTCAATTCTTAGGTCAGCACCTTCAATCTACTATTGATACGATGAATGGTCTCTATCAATGTCTGCTCTGGCTGAGTACATACAAATATGGATATTTTCAACAGCCAACTTGCTTCAGGTCAGAGTTCTTACACTCATCGGTCACATGAGATATCTAAGCTTTTTGCAAAGATGTCAAGTCTAAAGAGCAAAGTATTAAAAAACTTAAAAAGTACTTTTTAACTGTTAAAAAAAAAAAGAAGTATTAGCTGGGCCTGCTTCAATACACCCATTATTAGGGACGCAGAATGATTTTCTGACATAACCCTGCATAAGATAAGATCCTTGTTTTGAAGTGTCTCAAAGTCTACTGAGCAACATAGGTACAGAGATATTCCCACAGAGGAGATGATGAGCATCATATATATATGCTTATGAAAGTTCATCAAAGCTGAACTGGTCCTTAGCAGTAGGCACATCCTAGGCTTATGGAGCCTTATAAAACTAAGAGTTTGAATTAGATGAAGAAATTAGATGCTACGATACAAGTTAGTAGAGACCACCACTATGATCTTTTAAGTATGAAACATTCTTCCAAACAAATAATGGAAGGGCAACCATCATGTACTTATATCATATTTAATAAATGTCAGGCATTGAGACATGATTAAAATATTTCAGTACATGTGATCTTCTCAACGATTTCAAAGTAACTGTATGATGGTTATGCCTACCTGGAAGATGAGTGAACAGAAATATCAAGATACTTAAAAATAATTTGTCAGCGTTACCTAACCAGAAGTGGAAGTCTGTAGCTTAAACCTGGGTGTCTAGCTTCTGCAACCAGGGTGTCTCTGCTACTAGAAAGAAGATGGTCACTGCAACAGCTGCTCTCCAAACACACAGACTTTCTAGTGTTTCCTTCATAATTCCTACCTTTGGAAAAACATCCATGAAATCAATGATTCAGCTAGCTGTCTATATCTTTTTCGAACATATACCTGAACATAAATTAATTTTTTTTTACCAAAGTAAGAAATGTGTTTTGTGCATTGTGTGCCATCTATTATATCCTTGGACATATGGAATTATAGTTCAGACCGGAGAAATAGCAATAAACAATTAAGATATGAAAATTTTCAGAGTTAAGTAACACGGTGAACGACTGAACCAGATCCAGGGCAGGAAATAGGTCAGGACCAGAAAATTTCAAGTCAGGTCTAGACAGGTAAATAGGTAGACAGTCAGACAGTCATATAGGTTGAGTGAACAGCAGGATATTGAGTCAAGTCTGAGAGTTCACAACCTTGACTACATTAAATAGGTCTCAGATAGGCTGGTGTGGGGCTATATACATACAATGGTAGGCGTTTATCACTTTATGGGATCTAGTTGGATACACTGGCTAGTTTTATATCAACTTGATGCAAGGTAGAGTTATGTGAAAGGAACCTCAATTAAGACAATGCCTCCATTAGATTAGGCTGGAGGGCATTTTCTTACTTAATGATGATGGGGGAGGACCCAGTCCTTTGTGGGTGCCAGCCCAGAACGGGTGGTCCTTGTTCCTATGAGAAAGCAGGCTAAGCATGGAGAGCAAACAAATACCTTCTTCTCCTCCACAGCCTCTGCGTCAGCCTCTGCCACAGGTTCCTGCTTGAGTTTCTGTCCTGTCTTCCTTCAGATGGACTACAGTGTGGAAGTGTAAGCCAAATAAACCTTTTCTTCCTCAGCTTTCTTTGGGCCATGGTGTCATCTCAGCAATAGTAACTCTAAGTAGGACAGTGAGAGAGTTCTACTATTTCCCAGTTTGGTGGGTAGGATATGCCCTTGGGTCTGGTTTCTTTGATATGCTCATGTGTTTCTGAAGTTTCAATTCTCCCCAATAACTTTATAGTGTGTCTCCCTTCATATTCCAAGGAATAAGTCATTTGTCAGTCTAGATGATTGGTACTTAACAGATGGTACAGTGTCTGAGTCCACCTAGGGGCTACAGTAATCCTTCTCCCTCAGAACAGAGTCAAAAGCTGCTTATAAAATGGAATCTCCTAGGGCAATGTGCAATGTGGGAAGAAAAAAATCCTCCTTTATACGCTATGTATAACAGATCAGGACATAGCCTCATATAGAGATGTGTATGATAGAAGTCTGAAGTAAACTGTTTAGGTAATAAGGCTTTGAAAACAAAACAAAACAAAACAACCCTAGGATTATGTATCCACAAATAGTATTAGTCATGAATTTTTCCAGGAGTTATTTTCTGACATTAGGTGAACTCCCTGAGTAAGATGAGATTCTTGTTTTTAAGTACCTAAGTAGATATTCTAAATCAAAGCAGAGGGATAGTGAAGTTTACAAAGTATTATATTAGAAGAGTAAGAGAATTCTCTGCTTCGGCATATCAGAGCAGGTGTGGCCAAGTTGAACAATCTGATGAGGAAGGAGAGAGAGAGAGGGCAAAAAAGGAAGAAGAAAGGGAAGAGCATAGCAGGGAGAGATAGATTGCAAAGGAAAGGAAAGAAAATAGAAAATACCCAAAAGCAGTCAACTATACAGAGAAGCAAAAGATTCCTACATTTATTAATACCTTATGCATAGGTTACATATGTAGATTTCACAGCCTCCACAACTAGAGCTTCCTCGAGTAAGTACATCCTGACCTTCTTGCACAAAAGAGCTGACCCTAGGGTCACAACTGTGTTTACTCTTCTGTTCAAACAGATCTGGGCATGTCTTGTGACGTGGCTTGTGCTCTGGTCTCCTGATGCTGAGGAAGGTGCTATGATGTTTAAGAGGCAACTTGCTTGAGATACAAATCACAGTACAGAAGTCAAATCTCTAGACTAGGGCTCTGGAGACCGGATTTCACTAGCCATCCATGGTTTATTTTTGCAAGTATGTTTTCAGTAGTAAGGTGTGTGTGTGTGTGTGTGTGTGTGTGTGTGTGTGTGTGTGTGTAGATCATACCATGTCCTAAGTGACTTCATATTGTGAAAAGCAGTTTTTCAGACCCTGCCTTTCCTTGACAGACTCAGTGTTACAAGCAGCTATTGACTTCCTTTTGAGGGAGAAGGATGATTAAGCTCTTGGATGGGCATGTGAATTGCATCTTATGTCTGTCAACACCCATGCAACACAAACTGATTAAAAAAGAAAAATAGGGGAGATTCTCTTGCCTCTGCTTCCCAGTTACTGGGACTAACAGTGTGAGTCATGGCTTCTTCTGCCTGCTCTGTCTTTCTACGTCTGCCTTAAATACTTTCTTTGTTCAGTTAAGGTGTGGTACCACCACTGCCTTCCTGGGAGACTGTAAACTAAAATGACCTCAAACTCAGATTGGATTAAGGGTGTAGGTCACCACTCCCGGGATACTCCCTGTGCTGGGATCAAAGGTGTGAGTTACCACTGTCTGATTTTCCTAGATGACTGTGGGTAGATGTTACAATGTAGTAGTTTCTTGGTCCTGGGCAGCCAGAGGCCCAGACCCACAGACCTGCAGCCCTAGACCCCTTAGCTGCCCGCTGCAGCTCAGGCCCCCATAAATGACTCAGACGCTTATATTAAGTTCATGCTGTTTGGCCTTTGGCTCAGGCACATTGCTAGCTTGCTCTTACATCTTAAATCAACCCATTTCTATTAATCTGTCTGCCACATGGCCCGTGGCTCACCTGTGTTCCTTACATGTTGCTCCTTTGGGCTTCTGGCTCCTTCTCCCTCTGACTCTGCCCTGCTCCTCCTACCTATTCTGGTTCCTCCTCCTACTTTTTCTATGATGCCTGTCATGGGCCAAAACAGCTCCTTTATTTAAAGATTGCTATTCACAACATACAGAAAGGCATCCCCACATCAGGGAGATCTTTCTGATATCTCCATATATTTTTATTATATTTGAAAATATCCCCACAGGACATTTATAAATTTTTGTGGGGCACATAGGCACATTAAAATTGCACCAGGACTTAGAGGACATGCTAACCTGGGGAAAGGAATCGCTTCCTCACCTGTACTACATAAAGTGATCCCCGACACTGCAGTGGCATAACCCCACACTAGTCTTTCATCTGATAGTTGGTGTGGCATCCAGGACTTTAGGATTATGTCATTGAGAAATAGAGAACTCTCAACTGTTTCTGGAGCTTCAGCTCATTCTGGTGCCCTCCTATTGATGTGGCTTTGTTGTCTGTCTATCTGCTCACCCACCTGGACATGCCCCATACCATTTTCTAGTCCAATTAGGTTCTTCCTTCTCATTTCTCCAGGGGGCTGTGTCTTTGCTCTGAAGCACAACTCTCCCACTGCCTGGATTTGTTATTTTATTAGTTCAGAGTCCATTTAACTTCTCTCAGCTCAACTGGGAAGTCTCTCAAGCCCTGTGATATCCATTCTGCAAACCACTTATACATACACAGATATATGTACTGTGCATTACATAATATGAAAGTTAATATTAGTAATTAAATCTAGACTGGAAGAACCTGCATTTGTCTTAGCTAGCTTACCTGGAAGGATTGTCTGGCAAATTCCTGCTGTTGAAACTGCTCCATCTTGTGAATTATTGTGAGTCAGTGCATCTTGACGTTATGGAAAGACACAAACATACTGGCAAAGCATATTCAGGACAGTACGTGTATATGCACATATGTATGTGTGAATTCAGAAGTACACCCAGGATTTTCCTCAGTGACTTTCCACTTTAGTTTTGAAATAGCATCTCTCAATGAACCCAGAGTTCATCAGTTGGCTATACAAGTTGTCCACTGAGCCCTGGCATCCAACTTTCTATTATTGCCCTGTGTAGGGAATCACAGGCACATACTGCCATGCCATATTTTTATGTGGGATCTGGGACTCTGAACTAAGCTCCACATGTTTACACAACAAGTTATTTACCCACTGAGTCTTCTTCCTAACCCTGGTAGCAAGGATTTTTGAAAATTACATATTTAATTTAAGAATAAAGTATTGACGTTCCAGTTTTCAAAATAAGAAAGAAAGAACGCCACAATTTTCACAAAATACTTAAAACAATTTAGCATTTTCCCACAGAGGTTTTATTAGTATAGCTAATTTTATGCAAATCCAAGTCCATGTTAACACTATGGATGGACCTGGAGCACAAGATGGGAATAAAAAGAGGCAGACACAGAAAGGCAGATATCACAGATTTCTTTCTCTTGTGTAGGGATAAGAGGGCTGATGTTCTAGAACAGAATGGAATAGTGATCCCTAGAGCTGAGGAAAGGTGAGCAAGGAGCAAATAGAATGGGGAGGGGGTGATAAGAAGTACTTTTTTAGTTACTATTCCCCTTGCTGTCATAAAACACCCGGACCTAAGCAAGTTAAGGAAGGAAGGAATTATCTTTGCTCATGGTTCTAAGGTGTAGTCCTTCATGGTGAGTTTATCATAGTAGTGGGCACGGAGGCAACTGGTCACATTTCATCCACAGTCAATTAGCAGAAAGATGTGAATGCTTCCTCTTTCCTTTTTCTACAGCTCAGGATCCTAGCCCAGGGAATGGTGACATCCCTAGTGGGCAGATCTTCCCATCTTAATCAACCTAATCAAGATGATCCCCAACAGGGATGAGCAGAAGCCTATGGCCCAGGCTGAAACACAACCCTACTGAAAACATTCTAATACTCTTTCAAAATACTTAATTGTATACTAAGGAGATTATTCCCAAAGATGAAGTCTCAGAAGACACAGCAGCATATGAAGTGTCCATTTTTGAAATGTAACTTCATTTATATTAAATGAAAGATTTTCTAAATCAACTTAAAACATTTTTGTCACAGTTTAATATTTTGAGATTGGTGCAAAGTGATTGGATATATGTATGGGGTATGGTGTGGTAATTTGATATGCATACAAGGTACAATGATCAAAAACAACTTTAAACTCTCCTCTTCTGGTTCAGTCTAAAGAATGTAATGAATTATTATTGAAAGAATGAAATGATAGAGGAATCCTGTTTGACTCTTTCCCCCTTAACTCTCTAGTGTCATGATAGCTGTTTGCCCACCAAGCCAAAACCCTCCCTCGACCCTCCCTAAGGCCCCTGAAACTGACCAAGGTTGGCAGAGTTTCAGTGACTGTCTGCTCAAGGACTCAGAGCTTTGTTTACAGGATTTCTCAGCTGCATGTAGGATGTCCAGTCTAAACAAAGCTTGCTTCTTGCACTCTTGAGACACATTGCCCAGTCAGCCTTATCTGCACGTAGTGACTCAGGCAAGATCACCCTGAGTAACCATGAGAACTCCCCCTCCCCTTACCAGAGTGCTGTATCCCCCTCCCCTACCTAAAGTGCTGTATAAAAATTCTACCCTGAGAACATTCAGGGCTCTTGGCTATCTTCTTGCCTTGAGCCCATTTGCGAATGTAATATATATATATATATATATATAGTGTGTGTATATATATATATATATATATATTTATCTTACAAGAAGTCTGGGTCTGGGGTCTTCTTTGTTTTGGCTGATAACATTATCACACTACTGTGGTTTGAGCCATCAGAAGATTTCCCCATTATCTAGCTGCCCCTATTATTCTTCTGGTACTTTGGGTTGTTAATGTCAGCTGATGACTTAGTGCTATCTAGAAGAACAGGTTCTGATGGGAGAAGCCAGGGATGCACCAGGACAGAACCGGGAGTGGTCGGAGTTCTGGGAAAGATTGCTTCCACTCTAATAGTGGAAGGGGGTGGAGCAGAAGACCCTTCCTATCAGGAAAATCAAGGCCATGACTGAAACTGGAACATGAAATCTAACAGTTGGTTCGTGGCAACAAAATTGCACTTAAAGGTTCTGAGATGTTAATTAGAACTCAAAAGGATACAGGCTTTAATTTAAATTCTCAATGTATCGTTTTAGCAGCAACATATGTGGAATCTCCGCAAAGGAGGAAGGTAAACATGTTGTCTTTCTGTCTGAAAACCACGGTGTGTTTTTTGAATGACACTTAAAAAAAAGACAATAGAGCTAAATATAAATAATATAAATAAATGAACATCAGCAGTTGGAGGATTGAATAAAATTTAGAGAATGGAAAGCTTCCATTTAAAAGCAGAATTAAAGAGAGGATTCTGATGAGGAAAAGGCCCGGGAGATAGGATCAAAGATTATTGCACAATGAAGGGTGTGGACTAAGAGAATTTGGACTTGCATCAAAATCCCTGAATTCTAGCACTATTAGGTAATTACTAAAGCTTTCTAAAATAAAGGGAGGGCCTACTTTATAAAACAAGGTAGCCTGCTAATGTGGCATATGCTGTACTGTCAGAAGTCAACAGCAGGAGGGCCAGCAGTTCAAGGTCATCCTCAGAGGTCAACAGGAAACCCTGTCTAAAAATGGAAGGGGCCGAAATATTCAAATTCACACTGAAGGAACAAGTTGTAAATCTATCGTAAAATTTGAAACTCAGGACTGAGATGGTCAGTTTACAATGTACTTTGCTAAACATTTGGGCAGCTTGATTATGTCCAAAGCTTTCCATATCAACACTGACAGATCAACAAACATGGTCACTCCTGGTGGCAGGAAGGTATGTTGTTTTTCATCTTTTGAGAGCATGGAAATGAATTAATGCTTCACTTTCTTGTAAAAAGGCAGCAGCTGGAATTTAGAACACGAACCCCAATTTCTGATTTCCATTTTAGGTCTGCTTCAAGGAGTGGTATGTGTAATTGACAAACACTGTTGACAGTTTGAATTGTAATTGTTAACACCTGGGACAATTGCCTGAGCTCTCAGATGACACCAACTTCTGATGAACAGCTAGGCACATCATTCTGAGAGCAAGTTGTAACTAACTCTTGAAGTGTTATTTCATACTGTGAATAAACAGAAGCCCTCACCTAACATTAATGCCCTCGTATGAGATTTACATAATAGTAACAAGAAAGTGAGCCTAATTAGTCTCTTCCAGTAAAAGTATTTGAAAAATTTTCCATTGCTCAATAGTGTCTCATAATGGAAAACACACTGCATGAGAAGTATGTGTAAATATTTGAGTCAAGTTAAACTGATTTCAGTGGTCACAACCTATCAATCATTAACACTTCAAAAACATATACTTGGTTCGATGTTGCCAAGGTACATTCTCTCTCTGAAGACTTTCCAGACTCTCATCAGAATTAGGTCCCTGTTCACCTCATCTAATCTGACAAAACAGACGGCAGGAATACCCGGCGGACTTTCAGTCCCACAGCCTCAGCTGGCTCCCAACACAGACCATCCGGTCTGTGGTTCCTTCCTTCTAAGTAAGACACTGTGCTGAGTTACTGCTCACCTCTTGTTTCGCAGGACCTGCATCAGAATACAGTGACATTGTCATAGCTATAGAAACATGAGGGAAATAGTCTAGAAAAACACAGGCAACAGATACTGCTTCTAAGGCTGCTTCATGTGGTCCTTTCACAACATAAAATTATACCTTCCACTGTGAGGTAAAGGCAGAAAGATAATGACATAATTCCAGGCCAATCTAGCTGTAGATAGATATCTTGTCTCAAAAACTAAAGTCAGTGCTGGGTATGGTGACTCATGCCTTTAATCCCAGCACTTGGGAGGCTGAAATGTAAGGATTACTGTGAGTCATAGGACAGCCTGGGCTACACAGGGAATTCCAGGTTGGACTGGACTATATAGCAAGACCTTGGAGAGGGAGAGGGAGAGGGAGAGGGAGAGGGAGAGGGAGAGAGGGAGAGGGAGAGGGAGAGGGAGAGGGAGAGGGAGAGGGAGAGGGAGAGAGAGGGAGGGAGGGAGGGAGGGAGGGAGGGAGGGAGAGAGAGAGAGAGAGAGAGAGAGAGAGAGAGAGAGAGAGAGAGAGAGAGAGAGAGAGAGAGAGAGAGAGAGAGAGGAAATGAAAACTTACAACTTAATCTAATAGGGACCAAATCAAACCAAATTCCCCAAGCATTTCAGTCTCTAGAGAAAGAACTATGAAGACATTAGCTTGCTGGTACAATACGATGACACTGAATAATGTAGAAAAATTAGTACAATGTGAGTGAGATTTAGAAATCCTTAAAACTTTAGCCTAATTTCTAGCCTATATTTGTTTTTTTTCTTGAGAAAAAAAAATATACATGCATTAGATTATGAATTTGATTTAAGAAGAACCAAGTGACCAGTCTTTGGTACATGTGATCAAAGCCATAACTTTTAGACATTTGTAATATCCTATGATATCACAAATATTCTAGCTGATAGGTTGAGAGAGGAGAGAGCCAAAGTGTGAACAGCATTCATTTGTAGATAGATGTTCTGGCTTTGGAATAAATACTTACATTGAAAGATGGTTTGCCTTTGTATGGGAACCTGGGTAGAAATTCAGGATCTCCAGGTGCTTCTGTTAGAAACTCCAGCTTAGGGTAAGGCCCACAGAGGACTTCGCCAGCCATTTCAGAGATGCTCACTACAGTGTGCTGGAGTGTGAGACTTAGTTACTTCTCTCACTCTCTCTTTCCCCAACAATTTCAGTCCATTGCTTTTTAGTCAGTGCTATGGCGGAGGGCTCACCATGGTTTCCACCTCTGAGGTCAGAGACATTGTGGGGTAATAGTCCACAGCCTACACAGCAAGCATCTACAACAGGATAGGAGGCTGTACCAAACCAGGGCAGTGAGCATGTTCAGAGGGTGCTGTTTCCAATCTCACCCTCTTCTATGACACAAGATAATCCCTGAGCGTGGCTCATGCTATTGGCAGAGATGTTGAGGCTTACTCCCTTGAAATGTAAAAATACTTATACCTCAGAGCTTAGCTTGATGCTTTGTATCTGCCATATCTAAGTTATTTGTTAAGTTAAATAGAAACGGATAGGTAGACAACAGAAATACAAGTGTGGCTCAAGAGAAGTATCTATAGAAAAGAGGTTAGGGATCTATCATCCTTTCTTGCCCTTCCCTTAACCAATTCATTGGAATTAAAAGTATTTCAATTTTCATTATGCAAAAATTTAAAGCCTTGGGCTATGGATACAGCTTAGTTGTAAAAGTACCTGCTGTGCAGGCATGAATATCTGAGTTTAATTTCTCATAATCCATGTAAAAAGCCAGCACACAGTTCAGGCATCTATGATTCCAGAGTTGCTACTGGGATATGAAGACAGAAGGACCCACAAAATCCTGAGGCCAGTTAGCTTGGTCTATAAAGTAGAAAACTAATATAAAGCCCTTGATTAAAACAAGGTTAAATGCAAGGTGCAAGGTTTTCTTATGACTTCTACACATGCATGGTGGCATGCAGGTGCCATACACATGTACACACCCTGAAAACACACACACACACACACACACACACACACACACACACACACACACACAATCTTTTTATAAAGTCTTACTGGGTTGTATAGTGGTAATGTCAAGAAATAGAACCTAATTTTAGCATTGACAAATATTAAAAGCATGTTGACAAGTAACATGAAGATAAGGCTTAGAACTCTGGAAGTCAGCTCTTGGGGAGGCAGCGCCAGGCAGAGCAAATGAGCTATGTTTTCTCTCATAGTAATTGGGTCTATAAAGCTGCTTTGAGAATTAAATACAATGACATATACTGGTAATAACGAAGATCAGTTGTGATGCGAATATTTTAAAAATTTGGCACAGTTATGATAACACCAGAGATCAATCAAAAGAAAGAAAGGCTTTATACATCTACAAAGTTTTTCAGTTCATATGCAAAACCTAACAACTCAAAATATATATGTACCTAAAATTGGTGTTTCCAAATACTCAGAAAATACCAAAAGGAGAAATTGGCAGATCTCTAGATCTCGAGCCTGCTTTTTCAGTAATAGACATGTAGGTGGCAAGTCAGTAAGAATTTAGCATAAAACCACAATAGCAATATTAAAAGTAACTTACCCACTGACTGGGGCCATAGTTCAGTGGTTCTCATCTGGTATGCACAATAATAATAATAATAATAATAATAATAATAATAATAATAATAATTCAAACGGGCAAAATATTTTGCATCAATTGAAATAGAAGCAACTTGTGACCTCGGTACAACTCTGTAACTAGTGGAAAATATAGCACCAAATGCTCCTGTAAGGAAAGAAGAGAGCTCATATAAACTACCCAAGGCTCAATATTTAAAGACTAGAACATAAGAGCCGAAGGGGAGCATGCTAAAAAAAAATGATAAAAATAAAAGAAGAGATCGATGAAGTAGGAAGCAGAAGATATATCCCCAGATTGTGTCATTACTTCTTTGCCAAGATTAATAAATTTGATAAGCTTGAAGATTAAAAGACGGGGTGGGGGTGGAGTTGGTGAAAGAAAAGGCTATAGCAATATGAGAGATGAGATAAGAATTACCACTTCAATAGAGGATTTTAAATAATGATTTTAGAAAAGGGGACTTGGGGTTGGCTCTGTACTTCTAGTGTTTGCCGGGCAAGTGTCAGGAGCAGCCTTTGGACCCCAGTATGCACATAAAAGCCAGGCATAGCAGTATGACTGCAATTCCAGCAGTAGGGTGATGAGACAAAGACAGATTTCTGGGACTCACTGACAAGCCAGTCTAGCTGAGACAGAGCTCCAGCTTCAGTGAGATACCCTGTCTCAAAATAAATAAATCACTGACTGACACAGAATGATACCAATGACTACAGGAGACTTCTGATGTTTAGCTCATTTGTACTTGTGCTTGTGTGTGTGGGGGTGGGTGTGCACCCACACACTCATACATACTACACTAAATAAAGGCTATGTATGATTTTATTCCTACGAATTGAGAAGTTAGATGAGCTATAAAAGTGCCTTTGAAGTCAGGAAGAGACAGGCAGCTTGACTAGCCCATTAAAAAACCCTTGAGAGTCAGCAAAGCATCGTCTCGTAAAGAAAACCCCAAACCTGGACAACTTCTTCAGTGAGGCCAGCAGCAGGCATGTGATCTGAGGAGACCAGCCACTTTTACACAAGTCTGAACTCAACTGGACTTTAGAAACAAAACAGAACTAAAAAAAAGCCCAAACTCCAATAGTTCTCTTGAACATTTAGAATTCTTAACAAAATACTAGAAAACAAACACCACAAGCCACGAGTTAATCCCATGAATTCAAGTTCAGTTTTAAAAGTTTTAAATTTATCACAATTATCCGTCAAATTGATCTTTGGTGGTCTTCGCTGATGTGTGATATATACACGTGAGTGTTCTTTGAATGTTCCTTTTTCATTTGGCCCCCTCCTTTTCAAAACCACATTTACTTTTACTTTTGTTGTGCAGGAATGTCTTTCTGTGGATCACTTGCGTGTCTGATACTCACAGAGGTCAGAGGAGCCTGTTGGTGCCCTGGAACTGGAGTTACAGATAGTTGTGAGCTGCCATGTGGGTGCTGGAAATCAAATCCAGATCTTCTGCAAGAGCAAAAAACTCTAAAGCCATTTCTCCAGCTCCTACTTATTTCAAAAAAAAAAAAAAATTTTTTTTTTTTTTCTGAATGTGGTGGCACATGCTTTTAATCTCAGTACTTGAGAGGAAGTAGAAGGCTCTAAGTCTGAGGTCTATGTATAGAGTTCCAGGCTAGCCAGGATTACATAGTAAGATCTTATCTAAACAAAATCAAACAACAATAAATCAAAACAAAACAAAAAGTAAATTTATTTTAATTATAAGCATATTCAAGCAATACTATTAGACTTACAAAAGACAGTAGCCTCTTTTGATTTTCCATACACTTAGTTTTTATATTCCTAAGACAGCAACCAATTCTGTTATTACCTTCATGTGTGAAGACACTCGCTAAGCTTTTACAACAGAATTAGTTTTCTTCTTGTTCCTTTAATTTTTTTTAACATAGCCAGCACTGTTCCCCTCCTTCCCCAGCTTCCCTCCATTTCATCCTCTCCTTTACTTCGAGGGTGAGTCAATAAGTGAGGTAGGACCAAGGTCCCGTGGCGCCCCCCCCCATCAAGGCCGAGAAAGATGTTCTATAGAGATTGGGCTTCAAGAGACCAGTTCATGCACTAGGAATAAATTCTGGTCCCACTGACAGAGGCCCCACAAACAGCCATTTGAGTGTTACCCACATTCAGAGGACCTATTCAGGTTCCCCAGCTGTCATTTCAATCAGTGAGCTCCCAATAGCTGTCTCTGTGGGTTTCCTCCCATGGTCTCGAACCCTTTGCTCATATACCAGGCTGAAATCCGTAACTCTTGAGCAGCTAGGTAACAAGGAAGAACCTAAGAGAGACATCTATTGGATCCTCCAGTGAAGGGGAAATAGATACGGTCTCCTGAGTAAACTGGGATCGCAAGGGGGCGGGATCAAGAGGAGGTAGGAAGAAAACACGAGAGAAATGCGATGGTTGAGTTGGAGGAGGCACGTAGAGGGAGAACAAAGAAATAGACATCTTAATAGAGAGAGCCATTGTGGGTTAGAGAGAAACCTGGTGCTAGGGAAATATTCAAGAACCCACAAAGATGACCTCAGCTAAGACTCCAATAAATAATGGAGAGGGTGCCTTAACTGGCCTTTCCCTGCAATCAAATTGATGGCCATCCTTAATTGTCATTATAGAACCTCAATCAAGCAACTTACGGAAGCAGATGCCGAGATCCACAGCTAAGCACTGGTTCAAGCACCCAATCCAGAAGAAGAGAGGGGGAGGGATTATATGAGCAAAGGGGTCAGAAGTATTTTTCATGTTTCTTAAGGGGGACTTCGTTCTCTTCCCACTCTCTCAAATGCCCATTCAGAGAATGTTTCTGCGTGCGCCACACATTCTTTGAAAGGGTAATTTCCCTGTCAGTTCTGATTGTGCTGTGTTTATGCCAAAACTTGTAACAGGGCTTCAAGCTGCACATACCCCCTGCTCTTCTCAGAATTAATGTTTTGTTCTTGTGGATTACTATAATCTAATTACTAATTCCTTTTCAAACACTTCATATGGACTAAAAATTTCAGGCATTAATAGGCTCAGACATCAAGGATTTTGTCCTTTTGATTCAGTTTGGACAATTGATTTCTAGGAATTCTAAGTAACTGCCATCTTGAATTTCTAAGACCATAACTCCAGATGTTTTCTTCTATTTTTCTTTTTTTTAAATTTTCTTTTATGTCTTTCTTCTTTTTCTCTCAGATTGGCTCACATATTCTCTGCTGTCCTTGTGGGTTTTTTCTTGAAATTTTATAATTGTCAATTTATAGATATTAGGGCTTCAAGGCATTGTAAAGTAAAATTCTTACTTGCATGCACTAGTGTCTAGTAACTATTTTAATGTACCAATTTAGACAACTGAGTTGAGTAGTTTTATACCAGTTGCATATGAGCTGCAGTCATTTGGGAAGAGTATTCTCAATTGAGAAAATGTCTCCATAGTTGGGGTTACCTATGCTTTGGGCCCTGCTAATTTTCCTTTGGGGGAATGGGCAAGAAGATGCTGAGGATACTAGTTGAAACAAACAAATCTAATTTATTAAGGAAGAGGCAAGCCTTTTATACCACCCTCCACCCAGTCAGGGAGAAGTGCTTTATTTTGCTGGTATCTGCAGCTGTGTGGTGATATATTTTATATTTAATAAACTCAGCCTTAAATATCAGAAGACAGAATCACCAGCAGTCAAGCATAGAGGATCAGAGAGTGGTAACTCACACCTTTAATCCCAGAATGAGAATAACCTAGTGGGGACCTATGCATTTAATCTCATAACTCAGGAGAAGATATTTAAGGCAGGCATAGGCTTACATTGAGGTATTCTGTAGGCATGACGAGCCAGGCTGAGGACTCTGAGAAGTTGGCTGGGTGAGAATTGACTGTGGTCTGTTTCTTTTCTCTGATATTCCAGCTTTCCCCCAATATCTGGCTCTGACTTTTCATTAAATACCAACTAGAATTCGTGTGGTATGGCCGTCACCCACTGATACAGGTAATCTCATGTCAGAACTCTGCCTCTGTTGCCCAGGCAGACCCCAGGTTGGCTTATGAGGAAGTGCCCACTCAAGAGCCTTCATGGCTATGAGGAAGTGCTTAAGGCTCCTGTTATAGATGGTTTGAACTGGCTAAGGCCAAGCTGGCCCCTAAGCCTCTAGGGCCTGAACAACCCACACATATAAGATCCTGCTATAGGGCATTTTCTTAGTGATTGATGTAAATGGGTCTGGCCCATTACAGTAGGTGCTGTCCCTGGACTGGTGGTCCTGGGTTGTGTAAGAAAGCAGGCTGAACCAACCAGTACGCAGCATTCCACCTTAGTCTCTGCATCAGCTCCTACCCCCAGGTATCTGCCCTGCATGAGTTCCTGCCTTGGCCTCTGTCAATGAACTGTATATGACCCAGGATACGTAAGCCTCCCTCTATCCCACCAGCCAGCTCTCAAATAAAGATATGAAGACCTCCCATCAATCATGAAGGCTTAGCCTATAGCTCAGGCCTGTTCCAAACCAGCTCCCACAACTCAAATTAACCCATTTCCGTTCATCCATGCTCTTTCTCACGACACTACTTTTCCTCCATCTTGCACTTTCTGTGTGTCCTGACATCTCCATTCCTGTTTTTTGGTGTTTTTGTTTGTTTGTTTTGCTCCCTGGAAATTCTGCCTATACCTCCTGCCTAACTATTGGCTGTTTAGGTTTTTCTTATGCCAATCATGGCAAATACATCTTCACACAGTTTCCAAATATCCCACCACAGCTTTTGGTCATGGCTTTTTATTACAGCAACAGAAACCTATCTAAGACAATAGTAGCCTATAAAGTTGTCCCTGTGATTTATGCTTAAAATATCTTAAAATGCTTCAACTCTTTCCACGGAACCTTCAGTAAATTAGGAGAAAAGCCAGGGAGATTCAGACACAAGGTAATGCTAGTTTCTCAACAAGTCTGCATCCCTCATTCTCTGATACAGGATTTTAAGATGTCCAGTCTTCCTCTCTGTACACAGAGAGCCTTTTACGTTTTCTTTTTCTCAGTACAGCAAAATTATTTAGAACATTGTGAAATAACAGTGAGATAGCAATCATCTATATCAGCACAGTGTCTTCTATGTAGAAAGTCTGCCAAGTGCCTTGCAACTTGAAGGGACTGTTGTTTGTAAGTGAAAAATGTCTTTCTGAAATGTGACTTTAACATCTGAGAGAATATTTTAATGAAAGAAGCCCTCCTTAGTGAACTGTGACAATCCAAGGACTGTGGCTCACTAGAGCCTCTCTTGTAGAAGGGGCATCTAACTTCGACTGGAGAGCTGAGTTGGCTTTCCTGTGTTGCCTTATGGATACAAGCCATCACTGAATTATATATAGCAAGAGCATTCATGCACTTGGAATCAGTATTTGTAATGTGATTCTAGGATGGAGTTCCTCAAAGGTTAAAGGTATAAATAAATAATAAAAGAATTTGACATAAAATTAACTTTAATGTTTACAGTTTCTAAATGGGCTAAAAATATACTGAAAAATTAATAAGATGCCAGGAACTGCTTGACTCTTCAAGGCCACTAATACACATGAACAGGGAAATAGACTTAAGAACAATATTTCACTTAACTGGACAGTAAATTTTACTAGATGTAACTTCTCATCTCTGCAAAGGCATTCAAGATAATTACTTCATACACACTTATGACTTAGAAATTATGAAACAACCCCAGAACATCAAGTCAGGTAAGATTGCAGAAGCAAATACCCCATTTTGTAGTCTAGTATTTGGAATTTTAAACACAGTGGCACCACTTACTTGGCAGTCAGAGTTCTGGCCACTCAGTCCAAACCCACAGCTGAGAACCAGAACATAAACAGAGAGCCTCCCCTGAGTGTTCATGGTACATTTGAGAAAGCCAGGCTTCATACTTAGTAGATATTCCACTGCACAATTTTTTTTTTATCATAACAGAAAAGCTGCTTTATTAGGTAAAGTCTGCTATTAAATGGAAACATGAAATTTGCTGAACTTCATTTTCTTCAGTATATAAAGTTTTTCTTGGGTCAAATAAAAATCTAACATATCATTTTAAAATTCATCTTTACTTGAGAAGCTCAAAAGTATATTATAAGTGAGTCAGAACTAGTAATGTAGATAATGAGTTTCATAACAGAAGGCAATTCATACATTGAACAGACATCTTCTCATATCTATGCCATGCTCTCCAAGCTTTCTAAGAGGATGGAGCAGTGAACAGAATCCTTGTCTTTGTGAAAAGTATGCTGTGCCGTAGCAGAGAGAGGTATAAGAGACACAATGAGTGAATCGGTGTAATGCCAAAAACCAGGGCATAAGAGGTAAGAAAAGAGGGTAGAAAGACATGGGAGCAACACTAGGATGAGTGTAGTTCTTGCTTGCTCTTCTGGAGACCTGAGAAGTCATTGCTGACTAGAGTGAGAGGAAACCATAATGCCATGGCCAAGTGCTGATAGTTTACATCTTATGGACCATTGCCAGGACCCATGCTTTTACTTAGAGTGTGATGAGGAGACGATGGCAGGTTTTGAGATGATACACTAGAGAAACTTCAGCATGGATGCTGTGTGAACAAAAGACAGAAAGGCTAGGGTGAAAAGGTCACTATCAGCAGAATATCATAGTAGTGCATTGAGAATTTAGAAAGCTCCAAAATAGAATGAGTATCATGTGAAAATATAGTTAGATACATCTATTCTGCTTTGAGTAAGTGAGTGGTGTGTGTGTGTGTGTGTGTGTGTGTGTGTGTGTGTGTGTGTGTGTGTGTGTGTGTGCAGGTGTGCATGCCTATGTGCACACACAGGTCTGAGGAGGGCATTGGGTAACTTTTTCTAGCATGCTCTGACTTATTCCTTTGCAGTAAGGTCTCTTCCTGAACTCAGAGCTCACAGTTTTCTGCTAGGCTAGCAGCCAGGGATCTGCAATCATCATTCTAGCTTTACCCCACAGTGCTGGTATTACAAGTGTGTGCAAGACCCGTAACAAGAAGGCTTTTTATGTGCCTCCTGGGACCGGAACTCAGGTCCTCCTAGTTATGGATGTTGCAAATATTCTTAACCGCAGAACCTTTTCTCTAGCCCCTCCATCTATCCTCATATGAAATGTAACACTATTGATTGACTATGTAATATTTCCCTGGAAAAGCTGTTAATAGTTAGGGTCTATTGTGAGGCAGGCCACTGGGAGCATGCCTTTAAAGGGTGTGTTTTGTCTCTGGACTTTTCTTTCTTCTCTTCCTTATCTTTGTCTCCATATTCCTCTCCTCACTACCACAGTAATGAAGATGGCCAGTCTTGAGTAGCTGCCCCTGAAACCATGAGCCAATATAACCCCTTTCTCCACTGACTTGATTTCACTCAGGTATCTCGCCACAGTGATGGAAAGCAGGTAAACACAGATAATCACGACATGCTGACCTGCTCTTAATTCTTGCATAAAGCTTGTTAATCAGCATTGCATGAGGCACTTTTCCAGGGACACCATCCATGACCAGACCTTGAATTGGCTCAGTTAGTTTGGACAAAGGGACAGGGTTCTTTCCTTCTCTCCACTCTTCCTCTGTTAACCAGAGAGGAAATTGGACTCGTGGGCAGTTACTGGTAGCATATTGGTCCTCCAGGAAAGGCTGAGATAGAAGAGCTCTATTCAAATAGTTTTAAAGTAGTTCAACGTGACTTTTCTCTAGACTAGAACCTAGAAGAATACAGTCAGTGACAGAAAGGAGAGAGTACACAAAGGATAAAGAGGTAAAGATAGAATAAACACTTAGGAGCTTTTGTGTCCTCCACCCAACTCCCAAGTTCAGGAAAGCTTTGGAGGAAGATGAACTAGCATCTTACACTACTTCAAGAAAACTGACAAATCTCTTACTGTGTTAGCCAGCAGGTTCTTTGCTGTGAAGAGACACCATGACCATGGCAACTCATAAAAGAAGTCATTTAATTGGAACTTGCTTATGGTTTCAGAATTTTAGTGCATTATCTTCATGGCAGGGAACATGATAACACATAGACATGGTGCTGGAGAAGTCTCTGAGAGCTCTATATTGAGATACTGCAGGCAGAAGAAAGCAAAGCCACTAGGCCTAATATGAGCTTTTGAAACCCCAGCGCCCACTCCCAGTAGCACACTTCCTCCAACAAAATCACACCTACTCCAATAAGACCACATCTTAATCCCTCTCAGGTAGTGCTACTCTCTGATGACCAAGCATTCAAATATATGAACCTAAGGGGGGCATTCCTATTCAAATCACCATACTTTCTGAAACATATAAATTGGGGCAAAAGATCTCATGCCTTCATTATTATTTGTCAATGCCTATAATACATCAAAGAAATATGCATTGCCTTGTAACAATGTAAGAAATATGAGCACAGGCTTGTGAGCCAGTCTGTCAGACCAGGGGATTCCCCACAAGTAGTCTAAATTGTCTTTCAGTTTCCACACCTATTATGTAGAGTTGTTGAGAAGAGTAAAATATGGACACAGCTCTCAGACAGAGCTGCTCCTGGAGCCATAGGCCTGCAACCCCAGCTACACAGGAGACTATAGAAGGAGGCTCTCAAGACTAATGCTGGCTTGGGCTGCAGTATGAGCTCAGGACTAGTCTGGGAAACATAACAAGACCATGTCTCCAAAAAAAGTTGTAACAAGAGGACTAGGGAAGCACTTCTCCCCAAGTGTTTGTCAGGCATGCATGAAGCTCTGACTTACATTTTGACTACTGGAAAAAGAAAGAAAATAAATTCGCTTCCAGAATACGTACTAGAGCAAAGTAGGCACCATCAATTATAAGAAAATGCCAATATTTCTCGCTGATAAAACTTCTGTATGGACTCTTGCCAGTTAACTGATAGTAACTGAAATTATTATATTTAATATCTACATAGTTGGAATTCTTTTAAAGAAAGCATTTCCATATCTTGTTGGGCTGATTATAAGAAGGCCTGGAAGAGATTGAAAACAACTTCTGTAAACAAAACACGAGGCATTTTATACTCTTTCCTACAAGGCATTAAATTTTTTTTAAAAAAAGATACTTCAGCTGCTGAATGTTGAGTAGCTTTTTGCTGAACGTATCATTCCCTCCTCTGTCCCCCATTGTTCTCTCATGTTTCCGTCCTTTCCTCCTTGCCTTTCCCTCCCCACCTGCCTCTGTCTCCTTCCTTCTCATCCTCTTCTCCTTCCCATCCTTTTTCTCTTACTTCCCAATTTAATTTGAATTTTTAATCTCCTTTACCTCACCTTCCAGGTGGTGGGATAGGCATGCATCAACACACCAGGTGAAATTGGCTATTTTACTTTCCTCCTCTTTTAGTAAGAATCAAATAATATATTCTTTCACAAAATGTAGGATGATTTTCTGCTCTTAAGAGAAGAATTTAAAGAACTGACCCATAAGCATGGTATACATTGATGTGTACAATATAATAATTTGTTGAGTGTATACAATGATGTAATAGTCAAATTACAACAACTGGAATTTATATATCCTCATATACTGTGGGGGTATTGTGTTGTTTCGTGGTAAATAATTGTCCCACCCACTGGTTTAATAAAAAGAGCTGATTGGCCAAAGGCAGGCAGGAAGTGTAGGCGGGGCTACCGGACTAAGAAAATCTCTGAGAACAGAATGCCAGAGAGAGCACCAGAGAGAAGCCAGAGGAAGCCGAGGACAACTATGCTGCTCTAAAGAAAGGTACCGAGCCGCATGGCTGAACAAGAGACATGGGATAGATGAAGGGTAGAGAGCTAGCAAGTGATATGCCTGGGCCTGAGGCTGATCAGTCAAAAACTACTGAAGGTGTCTGTGTGTCTCTGTAGAACTTTGGGACTGTGGGACTGTGGGTCTGCAGGTCTGTGGGCCTAGACCTTGAGGTTAGGCCGGAAAGTCCGGGCCAGAAACCTCATACTACAATATACTTATTCCTTTGTAGTGGAAAATTTCCAACATCTCTGTCTTGTTATATTGAAGCATATAAAAAATGCTGCAAGCCATGGTCATTCCACTATTCTATGCAGCAGCAGAAACTCTCCCTAACTTTATTCTAATATCCCTCATCCAACCTGCTTTTATCTCACCCATCTCTACCTTCTTCAGGTGCTCATTACCAGTACTCTAATAGGTTTCCACGAAATCTTTTTTTTTTTTTTTTTTTTTTTGGTTTCCAAATATAAAAGTGGACATACAGTACAAGTGTTTCTGGGGGCTGACATTTCTTTACACATTGTCTTTTGTTTTGCCTGTGTCTCCACAACTCCTCCCAAATGGAAAACCTCAAACCAAAACCAATAACAAAAACTAGGATTTTATTAGTTGTAAAAGCTATTTAATGTACCACTGTGTGGACTCATCACCTTTTCTATATGTGTTTTCATCTGTTGGTAGGACACCTTTATTGAGATACCTTGGCCAGTATAACTAGTTCTGCAACAAACATATAAGCATAAAAGTTCCCAGATATCCTCCCGTCATTCACTTTGAATGTATACCTTTGCAGAGGGGTTACTACATCAAAGCCTTGACGAACATCCAGCCCCTGTTGACCTGAGTTCTTCTCGCTCTGTATCTTCTTCAACAGTTTTTTTCTTAAATCATTTTAATGACAGCAATCTGTGTAAGCTAGACCTGGTTACTATGACAGATACCAAAGACAAACAGGTTAAAAGGGGGAAGGTGAATTTTGGTTCATGGCTTCAGTTGAGAGTTGGCTGTATCCGTTGCTGTCAGCTGGAAGCCATACCTTTAACACATGAGCCTTTGGGGACTTCTCACATTCAAACCAGAGCAGTATCTTATGGGCCAGATGATGTCACTTAAATTTGGATTTTATTTCTCTGACTTTTTGACCATCTTAATATCTTCATTTTCCAAAATGTCTATTCAAATGATCGTGTATTCCTCTATGAGATGAATCTTTTCTAAATATTTTCTTCTGGTATGCAGGTAGTCTCTTCACTCTGTTGTTTCCTTTGCTGTGAGAAAGCTTCTTTTTGGACTTGGACCTACTTGTCTAATTTTTCTTTTGTGTCTTATCCAAGGAAAACCTGCTCATGCCAATGTCTTGTGCTTTTTATGTGTTTTCTCCTAATAGTTTACTATTTAGGTCTTAGATATATATATCTAGTTTCATTAATTTGCATCCTAACTATCTAGTTGACAGAGAAGTGTTTGACGAAGAGACTAATTTCTTTCAAAGTATGTAATTTCTTTTGTATCATGGATGAAAGTTAATTGTCTATAAGTATCTATTTATTTCCTGGTTCTCCATCCTGTTATGTTCATCAAATATGTCAGGTTTAGAAAAGGTGTGATACATTTTCGCTATTATGACTGTAGTGTTTTGATTGTAGGTATTGTGATGTCTCCAACTTCTGTTCTATGCCCAGCTTTATACAAAATGGGTCTTTTATAGCTCCATAGAAATGAAACTGCTATTGTCTGATCATTAGTAGGATGTCAATATAACACCCTCCCTCAGGGTCTGTGAGTCATTGGGAGAGAGCATAGAAGGAATGTAAAGATCAGAGGGAGTAGATATTTGCAGCAAAACAGTATTTTCTGGGCATGACAAGGCTGTTGCACACATGAACTCACAATGAATGTAACTGTGTGCATAAAACCTGCATAAGATCAAGTCAGAGGGAGGGGAGAGGGTCTCTTGAAGTCCACCCTTTCAGAAGAGCTATGAGTAGTTGATGGCAGATGGGGGAGGGACAACATTTTTTTAAGGATGCAGCCTCTGAGAGATGGTTCCACACCCATTCACAAACAGGCAGCAATAAGTGGACTCAGTGAATATTGGAGGGAGGGAGAGGGGATGGATGCTGGGAGAGGAAGAGAAAGAATACATAAAGTTGAAACGAGAAGGGGATAGAGGAAGAATTGGAGGGCGTTAATAGGAAATGAATTTGATCAAAATATATTCATATATGAATATTAAATAAAATACTTTACAAAGAATGTTTACATGGTCTTTTCTAGTTTTGTGAAGAATGCCATTTGCATTTTGAAGGGGATTATACCAAATGAGTGGATTACCTTGGGTACTATGGATATACTAACAGCATCAAATCTCATAAGCCATTAGAAGCCACCCTCCTAGCTCTTTACCTTTGTTAAATATTTTAGATGAACTTGATGCTGTTATTGAGAAAAATTATGTAATTTTATCCTTCACCTTATTTATGCATTATGTATATTGATTTGTATGTTTTGAGTATTTCTTGAATTTCTGGGACAAGTCCATTGCATCAAGAGGCCATTCCTTTTGATGTACTGTTGGATTTGGCTTGCTAATATTTTATTAAGAAGTCAGATAGCTTCTACATTCCTGTCTCTCTTCCTCTTTCTTTTACTGTGTGTCTGTTTTAATTGTCTGGATTGAGTATTGGCACAATGTTGATTCAACCATGATTATTATGATGATGATGAACACTAAAGATACTCTTTTCTAAGAATTATTTCAGCAACAGATATTTTTTTTACAGTATTAGCAACACTTATTTAAACCTAGTACATATTTTTATTTTTAAAATACATTTTTATCTGTCTGTCCATAGATATATGTGCATGTATCTCTGTGCATATATGCATGCTTGAGTGCATGCACAGACATATGTGTGTCTGTGGATAAGGTGAGGCCAGAAGAGGCTCTCAGATCCCTTGGAACTGGAGTTATTAGTGTTTACAGAATGCCTCGCTTGTGGGTTGTTAGATACATTCTGTAATTCAAACCCCAGGCCTCATGATTGTACAGCAAACATTATAACCATAGTCATCTCTCCATCTTCCTGAACCGAATACATATTTTATCTAGAACCTACTAGATCTGTATTCACTTCCTTCAACTCTTCTTGCTCACTCTTTTCTGGTGATCATGGCTTTATATATATAAAATGTATATATATATACACACACCAAATGCTACAAGTATCTTTCTACTTTAGAGTCTTTCTGTTCTTGTTTCTGGGAAATGTCTTGATGTCTTGCAGAGACCTTTGCAAAGTTGGTTCCTTGTAATCACAGAACCATGTAATTACTACTCAGAGAGTTCCTGCAGGACCCTTTAGTCAACTCCAGTCCTACCCACTCATATCCCCAGATGCTCCTTCACTTCCTAAGACCTTATGACACTTGAATTTTTCATGGGCTTATTAATCTCTAATAAGATCTTCCATCGTTAGCTGATTTCCGTGTTGATATATTTATAGTTCTTGTACCTCAACAATATGTTGTCTATCTTCTGCATTTTATTCCATTGTTAAGAATTGTGACTAACAAAATAGACCACTAATACTATATATATATATATTATTTATTCATTCATTTGATATATATATCAAATGAATGAATAAATAAGCCCTTGTGTTGTCTTTCTATGATTTAAGTCTCTGAAATTGCTCATGAATATGCTTTGAGTCTGGACCAGTCTTCTCTCTCTCTGCTAATCCTGAGCCTTGCTATTTGGGGAATGGCTGCTATTGCTTTCTTTCTTTTAAAAACAGGGTCCAGGAGAGTTAATCCTGGGAAAGTGGGATGGAAAAGCTGAGCCAACACACTTGCAATTGAAGTGGGCCAATTTTTTTGTTTTGAAAACAATTGGTTTCGATGTTCTGCCTCACTAATAAACCAATGTAAGGGGGTTACTTTAGAAAATAAAACATCTTTTCTCTCTTAAAATTTGAAATGAATTACATATTCTGTAAATTAGCTGTATTCTGGATATTGTTATTTAAAAAGTGCCATATGTTTAATTAAAACACTTACTAGATTTCTAAGGTAATAAGTTTGGATTTGTGGGTAAAGTAGACTTTAATAATTCTTTTTGCAAGGGGGTCTCATACATCTCACACTGTATTTGAACCCACTGTATGGCCAAAGAAGTATGATTTTAAACTCTTGACCCTCTGGTCTCTATTTATCAAGGACTGGAATGCTAGACATGAGCCACCACACCACGTCTGGATGAGTGTAAGAATTACTAAAGCACAGGACCTTAAACATCTAAAGTTTCATGTAGATTACAGGGCAGGCTTTGCTAGCAATAGCTTTTAAAGTGGAACTTTATGGTGGACAATCTTGCTTCAAAAATTCCTTTAAACCCTCATCAAGGCAAGGCAAGGCAAGCACACATAACCCCCCCCCCCCCAACCTCTCCACTCCAACTTATCTCTGTATAAGGAACCACTTGAAGCCTTACCTGGCTGAAACATCTTTTGATCCTATCAGTAGTGAGGCCAGACAGTAATCACGATGGAGATGTGTGTGTGTGTTTATGCACGTGTGTTTGCAGTTAAAAGTGAGCTGTATCCTAGGAATCAAGGGCAAAACCAAATAGTACTGGTCTAAAAAGAGAAAAAAAAGTGTAGTGATAAAATGACTCCTGGTGACATTCTGCTATACTCATAGATCAGTGCCTTGCTCAGTAATCATCAGAAAAGCTTCCTCCTGCAGCAGATGGGAACAAATTCAGAGACCCACAGCCAGACATTATGCAGAGAGGCAGAGAGAGTCAGAGACCTTGGAACACTCAGCTCTAACTAGGGTGTCTCTATTAAATTCTTCCTCTCGCAGCTCAGGAAACCCCAGAGAAGAAGGGACAGAAAGAGCCAGAGAGGATGGAGGGCAGCAGGAAATCAAGGACATATAAACCAACATAGCAAGGCTCATAGGAACTCACAGAGACTGGAGCAGCAAGTTCAGGGCCTTTGTGTGTCAGTACCGTGTCCTCCTCACATATATTATGACTTCCAGTTTAGTGTTTTTCATGGGACTCACGGGTGTACAAATGAGTGGGTCTCTGACTGCTGTGCCTTCTCTCAGGCTCATTTCCTTTTGTTAGACTTGTCCCACTTTTGTGTGATAGTTTCCATTTTATTTTAATATATTTGGTTTTGTTAGATTTTTTAAAAAAATGAATGAATAAAAACCTAACCATTACAGTGAAGGTTAACAATTGAACTGTCATTCATTCCTGCTGGGAGAAGGAAGATCAGACTTCTCTGATGAGTGACATTGAATATACCAACCACTCTCTAGGGCAGGCCTCATGCTGAGGACCATTTGACCAGCATATAATGGACTTCATAGGTTTTTTTTGTGTATATGCCTTTATTTGGTTACAGTTCGGTGTTTTGTCTTATTTATTCTTATTTTTGAGGGGCGGTGTTTTATTTTGTTTTCTTGGCTTGGTGAAAGTTTGGTTGCATATTTTTTCAAGAAAGATTTAAAGCTGAGTGGATAGAGAGGGGAGAAGATCTGGAAGAACTTGGGGAAGGAAGAATATGATCAAATTTTTAAAAAATTAAAATTGTTTTAAATAATAAAAGTACAATTTAAAAGGAGAAGGAGGAGCAGGAGAAGAAGAAGAAGGAGGAGGAGGAGAAGAAGAAAGGGAGCTGTGTGTAGAGCATGTGGAGGGACGATTCTAGGCTGACCTTGAACTCAAAGTAATCCTGTTTCAGCCTTTGAATCACTGAGATTCCAGGTATGACCCCCACACACCACTCCAATATTTGTTAAGAACCTTACTTGAGCATACTATCTTCCATCTACCCATCTGCCCACTGGAAGCAGCAGTGTTTCTAGCCCCAACCACATTTTTAAACACTGTTCTCTGCCTGGAGATTAGCATAAATTCCACTGAATTCACATTTTAACAAGGGGGCAGGAAAACCGCAAATAAATAAATGACATTTCATTTGATAAAAAGCTTTGAAGAAAAGTAATGTAGGGTAAAGGACCAGGGAGTGGTGATGGGTGTCTCCTGTATTGCAGACGGTGGTGTCCTGTCTGGGAATGTGACATTTGAACCTGAGGGAATTGACGTGTAACCTTTATATTTTAGCCGTCTAGAGGTCGATTTTGTGTGGATTTCTGGGGGAAATGCCACTTGTCAGGATACAAGGACACAAGGTTGGCAGTTGGCTGGAGCTTAGTGACCCAAAGGACAGGGCGAATGTGAAATCAGGAAGGAGGGTGGAGGTCACAGAGAATTGAAAAACATTTTAACAAAGACTTAATATGAGAAATATTCTTCAAATTATAAACATATGGACATATTTAAATAGAAAATATAAAATATTTATCACGTTCATTTGCTATATACTCTAGTAGTTACTATTTGTGGTTTTATATTAAACATTTGCTATAATTTAAGTGTAAGCAGATACCGAATGATACACTAAACAGATTTTGTGATAAACACATGAGCTATGGTGTCCAGTTGGGGAAAATCTGATAGAGCTTTGTCATGTTCTAAGGCCTGGATTTTATTGTAATTCAAGTGGGAAATCAATAGAGAATTATATGCAGAGAGGAAAACAAAACAGAACAAAACCCAAACCCGTAGACAATCAACAATGACAAACTGTCATCTGACTTACATTCTAAAAATAGTCACACTGGTTTCTTTCTGGACAAAAGACGTTATGTGTGTGGGCTGAGGTACAAGGGTGGAAACTGGTCTTTGCTGTACTACATAATCACATATCACATTTAATGTTTATGAACTTCTGTTGTCACACATGATAACGATGTGCATGTGTGACCTACACAGGTTTAGCAGCCAGGTTTAGAGTAGAAGTTTCATAAGCAGTATCTTCAAATGTAAAATTTGACAGGCATAGTGCACTGTAAACTCCAACTTTTTCCATCCTTAAGTGTGCTCCAGTCAACCAGGTCTTATCTGAAACCCTGTGCAGTTCTCTGTGAACCTAGTTGACTTTTGGGTTATTTGCCTCTCATGCCACCTCTCTCTTTCATGATCTCTCCCAGCAAAACCAGCATCTCTCTGACCTGGTTTCTGTAGGTAGACCAAGGATATTTGGTCATACATCAATGGCTCTAGGTCTATGATAACTTTGTTGCTACTGATAGCAGAGTAAATATGACTTAAATACATCTTGCTCCTCAAAATATGCAGCTTATAGATGAGGAAGCTTCTTTTAGAATTTCTTTTGGCAAATAACAATCACCAGAGACCATCTCATAGTGGTTTTCAAATCCTCATACCAGAAGGTGCCATGTAAGCTTCCAACCAGGGTGGGAGGGGAGGTGGGGGTAGAGCAAACAATATCTACCCAGTTATGATATCTATGAACCGCAATGACCACCATGACACAATAACCCAAGGGTGCCATAGTGGCACACATATATTGTTAGTGACCAATAGCCCTTTAATCAGGTTCAACAAGAACAAAATCCTGCCTGGTACTGGAAAGCTAGTAGCTACTCAAAGCTAGTGAAATCATAGATTTTTGTTGCTAATTTACAGCTCCTACTTTACTAAAACAGCATAGTTTCTAATTAAACCCCAATATTTGTTCTTAAACCCACAGATAAGTATGGTTCTCACCCCTCATCAAGAAAATTTCTTTTTGCGATAAATGGTGATCTTTATAGAAAACCTCAACTGACGCATCCATAACTCAACTCTCAAATCTAAGTCTCAGGGACCACTGAAGAAGAGGGCAGCAGAAAGTTTGTAAGTGCCAGAGGAACAGGTAGTTTATTATGAGATTGTGTTTCTTAGAAATGTCAGAGAAGCTGACACCGGTGGAACATTATCAACATGGTTGCCTAAGCAAGCGCTGAAGAAGGGCCCCACCAATGGAGGGAAATAGCAAGACTTTTACAGTAGGTGTCACAGTTTCTGTTTCTCTGTCATGACTACTTCCTCTTGCTTGTTCAGAGGCTCTTTTATGGAGCAACCTCAGGCACCTCCTCCTGCTCTGGTTTCCAGTGTCTGTAGAACCATGGCAATGAAAACTGAGGAGGTTTTCAAGCTGATTCCTCAAGATCAGTTTTTGTTTTTTTTTTTCTGGGTTCCATGGAGTGATTGTGACTGTCTGAATGTCCTAAATATTTAGGGCCAGCCCTGTGTGTGAACTTGCACTTGCCTCTCTAAGTTCCAGGAACCCTCTCTAACCATGAGGTGATGACGGCTCCTGGTTATTCTTAGAACCAGGAACTGCATCAGCTTTTGTTGACTTCTCTTAATACAGTTTGTTCCTCTGTAGATAAATGCTTTATTACACTCCCCTTCCCTGTCCTGCCTATTTCCCATTAGTCTCCTGATTAGGTTTCATGGCTAGAGCTTTGTGGGAAAATAAAACTCTTTTGTACTGAAAATATTCAAAGCTGTTTGAACATCAGAGGCCATTTTGTCTCAGAGTAGAGAACACTTTACTGTCTTTAGGTCCTTTATTGCCACCTGGACTTTAAACACTCATGGCCTATAGGGACCTAGCATGAGCCAAATAATTTTGAGTAAAGAATATTTTTATCGAATATTATATAGATATCTGTATCCTTATTATTTCAGGACCAATGATAACTAAGCAGAAGGACACTTTTCTTCTGTAGTTCTTCAGTCGAAAGAGGTTCTACTTAGAGAGGATTAAATAAGAGATGAATAGTTGTGGGACAACTTTCTGTCAGGTTTGCAGACATTTGGAGAAAAAGTCACTGGTTAGAAGCAGTGTGACAGAGCACAGCTTTGTGCTCTAGTCCTTCTGTTCAAATCTTTCCTTTGATGCTCACTAGTTTTTGGGTGAGTTTCTTCACATCTCTATGCCTTAGTGCTCCTACCTGAAGAAAATGGGAGTTCTTGGATGCTACCACAACACTGTTGAAAATACCACATACTTAAGTTGCAAGATATAAAGGAATCAAGCTGGATCTGGCCTGAAACCTTCCTCTCTGGTGACTAGTTTTCATAGTGCTAGAAAGGGCCATCCATGTAGTTCACTGGCAAAATGTATTAGTCACTTTTCCATTGTTGTGTTAAAATACTGCCTAGGTCACTGCTCTACTGATGAGAATAGACACCATGATCAAAGTCACTCCTATAAAAGTAAGCTTTTAGTTGTGGGATTGCTTATACTTTCAGAGGCTTGGCCTATTACCAGCATGGCAGGAAGCATGGTGGTAGAAAGCCATGGTGCTAAAAGAAGCTAAGGGCTACACCCTGATTTCTCTCTCTCTCTCTCTCTCTCTCTCTCTCTCTCTCTCTCTCTCTCTCTCTCACACACACACACACACACACACACACACACACACACACACACACACACAATACACACACAGAGGAGACACACACACAGAGAAAGACTGAGAGACTAGGTGACACCCCAAGTGACATACTTCTTCCAACAAGGCCACACCTTCTAATCCTTTCAAACAGTTCCACACTATGGGGCCATTTTTATTCAAAGTGCCACAAATACCACGACCAAGGGCAGGTTACGGAAGATTTTATTTTGGCTTATTGCCTCAGAGGGTTGAAGTCTGTAATGGCAGGGAAGGCATGTCAGCAGGTGTTAGAGACAGGAATCTGGGAGATAGCATCTTCACTGCACAGACAAAAAGGTAAGAGACAGAGCTAGACCTGTAGGGAGGCCATACTCTCTTAAAGCCCACTCCTAGTGATGTACCTCCTCCAGAAAGGCTCCACATCTTAAAAAAAAAAAAAAAAAAATCCCTTAACTTCATCAAACAAATATCATGGGCCTCATCAAACACACAAGACTCTGGGGAACATTTCTCATTTAAACTACTACAGGAAAAAGAATTCATCAATGGTACCTAGAATATTGACCTTCCAGGCAAGGTGTACCCACTGGTACAATAGGGACATGATGGTTTTGGAGGTGAGGGTAGCCAACCACTTTCTGGTTATATTTGAGGCCCACTTCACAGACAGAATTCATATCTGGTACTGTAAATCTGGCCAAAAGCCCGTGGTTGGGCAGATCACAGGACCTGTGTTAATGGAAGACCGACTACTGTTGCTTTGCTAAATGGGCATGTTTTCAAGCTGCTTGCATGTTTCTATCCATAGACTAATTCTGCACTCCACCTTGGCTAGAAAAGCTTCTCATTGAAGTTGTCAGGAGTTAATGCAGAGATTATAAATAGCCATTATAGTGCTGAAAACAAGGGACCACTGGGTATTCAGTCTTAAATAGGATGGCTTTAACTTCCTACCATAGCCTCAAGGAACAATGTGGGAGATGAAACAGAGAATGTAAGAGCTGGAGGGTGCACAGTAAGGCTGTAAAATCCTGTCTTATGGACATGACATGGTTGTGGCACTCACAAAATCACAGCAAGTATGGTGACTTGTACAAAACCTACACAAAAGAGAGAAGGGAGAAAGATGATGTGGGAACGGTCAAGATACTGTTTACATGTATGAAAATATTTTTTTAAAAAACCAGATATTCCATCAAAAGTAAGAGATAGTGGTGGAGATAAGCATATTATGGTGAGAAATAACTGAGTGATGTCTGTATTCTGCATCATCCTGAAAGCTGAGAGGGTCTGGTTGCTCATACTGCAGTGGTAAGTTCATTGGTGCCCTTCCCCCCCAAGCCTCTGTCTTCTACAGTGATGAAATGAGGCCTACATGGCCTGAGAAGAACAGAAGATACTCCAGCAGGCCAGGAACCCCAGAGCTAATGAAGGTGGAACTATTGTAGAAAAGACATATTTTCTTTTATTTTAAGAAAGGGATGAGAAGAAAATAAATTTTTTTGAGCAAAGAAAAGAATCCTGGATTTTACCCTGCTGACAGCAAGTACCTCCAGAGAAAGACAAGGCAAATATATACAGTTTACATCTCTTAGGGGGGGGTCTCTGCAGTCCTAGCCTAGTCTTCTAGAACTTGAGGCCTCTAGGTTAAGTTTTTTTTACCTGGTCAGTAATCTTTTGAATTTCAAATCTGTTCTTTTACACACAGTAAAAATTTTGCAGAAAGCTCTAACTGTACAGAAATATTAAAATTTTACTTCCTGCTCCCCTGAAATATGTCAGGCATATGAAAACATTAGCTATCAGAAACTTGTGAAGAGCCAGAAGCCATAAAAATTGCATGGTTGAGGGCTGATGGACATGCCTCTGTTGCTTATCCACGCTGACTCTTAATGAAGTTGAAAACTTCTGTTGGCTTCTGGCACAGTTCAAGATCACTTACAGTCACAGAATTGCAGATGTGAGAAGCCACATTCATAATGCCAAAATCTACCCTTTACATAGACCATAGTTTAAACCTCATACCAACATTAAAATGATGACCTCAATATTTAATTCTATTCTGCCTGGGTCTGTGATTTTATGAGTATGTGCATGTGTATGCATGTGTATGGAGGCTTGAGGCTGACTTTGAGAGTCTTGTTCCGTTAAGCTCCACCTTATTCACTGAGGCAGGGTCTTTCATGCCAACCCAGAGCTTGTCAATGTAGTTAGTTTGGCTAGCCACTTTGTCCCAGGGATGTCCTGTGTCTATATTCTGAGCACTGAAATTTCAGGTGGGCCACATACCCACCTAACAACTGAGTTTATGGTATCAGAATTCTATTTCTTGCAGTGGATGTTTTGGTGGCAAGTGCTTTTACCATGGAGCCCTCATTTTAGCCCTATATTTACATTTGGCAGAAAATCAAAATCAATAGAACATGGGGCTGGACAGATTTCTTATGATCACCTCATCAGTATTAAAGCTATGATTCCAATTTATGCTCTGTAACTTTAAAACTTATATCCTAAATAGGTTCAGCTAGAAACAGAATCTGGGGCCTGGGGAAATGGTTCACTGTGTAAAGGACTTATTGAACAAGTGTGAAGACTAGAGTTCTCAGCTCTCACATAAATGCCAAGTGTATGGCAATCTGCCTGTAATCTCAATACTCAAGAGTCAAATGAGATCATTCGTGTGTGTGTGTGTGTGTGTGTGTGTGTGTGTGTGTGTGTGTGTGTGTGTGGTGCATGCATGTTTGCATGTGTATGCAAGTGCATGTGTACACAGTAGCTGTAGGTTGGCTTTGGGTGTCTTGGCCACTCTCTACCTTGAGTTAGACTCTCATGCTGAACTCAGATTTCTCTGGTAATAGTCTAGTGTGCCAGTTTGTCCCAGAGACTCCCAAGGTTAGGAAATTGGAGAATCTGTCCTGTTCCACAGGTGCCAGCCAACACATAGGCTTTGACTTCATGTCCTTATTTCAGGAGTAACATTGGCCAAAGCTTGCCTCTGGATGGTGGATCTTGGAGTCAGCAAACTTGACTTTGTTTTCTGGTTCTACCACTTAATAATAGCATGACCCAAAGTCAGGTGGCTGGCTTTTCTCTCTGAACTTCTGATTATTCATCTGTGAGGTGAGATGAGATGCTCTTGTTGTCTGACTCACAGGGATCTTTGCAAGGATCAAATGGGATGATGTATGTGCCAGCACTTTGTACGCTGCAAGGCTTTCTAGAAGAGCAAGGTATTATTATTTGCTCATTAGCAGACATGTATTTTGCCAGACACCCAGTGGAGAGCAATAAAAATTGAGTAAGACATGATCACTCAAGTTTCTGTTAAATGTCCTTCATTCTGAATCACAGGTCATGTCAGCAAGGTTAGGACCTTTGCTCTCTTTTCCTTTATCCTCTTCTATTTTTCTTCTTCTTCCCTCAGTCCCCTTCTCTAACAGGTCTAACTTTGTAGCCCAAGCTGGATGAGAACTGTGGCAATGCGTTTGCCTCTCAGCATCCATAGGCATGGGCCTTTATGCATGGCTTCTGAGTTTTCATTAATGCCACCCCTCATTCATCCAGGACAGCAGAAACCTAAGCAAAGCATTGCTGCAATTCATCCAAATTGTCATTTTCAAGTTACATCTCTCTTCATTCTAGTCACTAGAGCATAGGAAGAAATTGCTCCTGGGCATTTCTGAGATCGTTTTGCTGCTGTTACTGGTGGTGGCATTTGGTGTTTTGCTTCCCCCTGACACAGTATCTCACCATATAGGCTAGGCTGCCTTCAAACTCTTGGTCCTCATACCTCAGCCCTCCAGGTGCTAGAATTAAAGGTGAGGTGTCACTCCTGGCAATTTCTGCCTTTATTAATAAAAACAGGTATGAACAACATTACCCATATTCCTCATTCTATTCCTTACATGAATAATAAATGCATGGTGGTCAGGGCCCACAACCCACATGCAGCCATGAGGCAACATGAGCATGGAAGGAAGCATACTGAGGATATCGGAACAGAATGTTAGGAGTCTGGATTCCTGTTTGCCTTGCTGAGCACCAGGATTAGCTTTCACAGCTGCTGCTTTTTCCAGACTCTTGTGGCTTCGTGTGCAGCTTTTCAGCCTCTTCTTTAGCTGCTCTGATTCCTGTTACGAGAAACACCTCTATCATAATTATTGTTCGCAGTTTCAGGAAAGAACTAAAAGCTGCCAGCTTGAAGAGGCTATTAGATAACACAGTGGCTACAAGCACGGGGTGTGCAAGCCTGATAACCTGAGTTTAATTCCTGGAACCCACAGTGGAAAGACAGAACCAACTGTTGAAAGCTGTGCTCTGATTTCATGCATACACTGTGGGGCACATGCACACACACAGATGCACACACACACAGATGCACATAAAATGATGCTATTAATAATAAAGTTCAAAATAGTAGTATTCAAAGATTATCATGATTTTATGATTGAAGAAGTGGATATATGGCAGCTAGACTCAGATAGTACCAACATTACAGAAAGGGAGTCATATCTAAATAACATATTTACTATGTTTGCCACTTGTAACTGCTTTCTGGCTTGTTTTGCGAAGTTTCTTATTAGTTTTATAGGGTGTGTGTGTGTGTGTGTGTGTGTGTGTGTGTGTGTGTGTGTGTATGTGTGTGTGTGTGTGTGTGTGTGTGTGTGTGTAGTGCACATGGAGGTAAGAGAACAATCTTGGTTATAATTTTTCTGGCACTGCTCACCATTTTGAAAAACAGTTGAGAGACATGGTGTTTTGGAGTCCTGAAAGCCACCATTTAGGTTAGATTGGCTGGCCCATGAGCCCTAGAAAGCTGACAAGGTCTTTGCAAATGTTCTTGGAAGTAAACATAGGCCTCCTGCTTGCTAGGTGAGCACTTTATTGAATGGGTTATCTTTCCAGCTTATTTATAAGTTGCTTGAGAGAGAGGGCTTCATATAGCCTAGATTGATCTAGAATTTGCTATGTCCCTGAAGGTGGTTTTGTACTCCTGATTTTCCTGCTTCCACTTCCCAAGTGCTGAAAGTATAGTATTGGGTCATAATGCCAGACTTAATCCTGCCTCTAATTGTCTTCATGCCACAGGTTCAGTAGTGCTTGGACAAGTTCTTTCTTGATAGCTACTTAATTCTTTGAGGCTTCATGTTGCTGCCTACTAAGAAGCTTTTATTTTTTTAAATTATTTTATTATTTTGTGTGTATGTATTTAGATGTACTTCTGTGCACCACTTACTTGCATACTCTATGGAAGCCAGAGCACAATGGTGGATCCCCTGGAACTGGGGTTACAAACAGTTGTGAGAAACCATGTGGGTGGTAGGGATGGAACCCAGGTCTTCTGGAAGAGCAGAGAGTGCTCTTAAGCACTGAGCCATATCTCCAACTCTTTAGTAACATTCTTGACTTCAAACAAAAGTGTCTAGAACCACTGAAGTAAATCAGGTCAATCAAAGATTTTCTGAAATGTAGCCTCAAGCAAAGCCTCACAGACAATATTCCATCCTGTGAGGACTGAAGCATTCATCAGAGGTTGATTTCTCCACACAAGTGAGTGTTTTAGGGGTGCTCCTAACTGAGCTGAATGAACGCAGCAGCAATTTGCACATCATCTGGGTCAAAAGATCATCCATCTAAAAGTTGTTACTTACGTTGTTTGTGAATATTCTATTTAAAAGAACTATGCCTTTATTGACTCAATTGTTCATTCCTGCACTCAAATACCTCATATCCAAGCCACAGTACCAAACACAGATTTTCTTAATTACAAAGGGATTCTAAGCAAACACAAGCAGAGTTTCACTGGAGGAAGGTGGTGGGTGGAGGCCTGTTTTATTTTGAAAACATTTTATTTTGGTATGAGGGTCTTATTAATAGTGGTGCTTGGTTTAGGAACAAACACCAGAGTGATGGGAATGTTGCTCTCAGTGCAAAGAGAAGCCCCAGGATAGCCACTCTATTTTTAATGACTTGTTTACCTCTGTTATGAAGCCACAGTCTAAATGTTATAACTCATTTCTATCATATGTCTCTTACCACATAAAGAATTAAAAATGATCATGCTAGCATTTATTATTCTGTTTTCTTGAATACTGAGATATTTAAATAACTAGGAGCCAGTTTTTATTTCTAATCAATATCTTGAAGAAAATAGGCCTCCAGTGTCAATTGTAATTTTGTTTGAAGGGATAGGCTTACATTTCATCTGCTTATTATATCTTAGGTTGGTTTTTTTGATCTGAGCTGAGATTTGACAATTTGACTATGAGAATTTTTTTTTTTTTACAATCTATTCATAATAAGATTGTGTCTCTTTTTATAATCTTATTTTAACAAAGTCACCCACAAGGAGAAAAACACATTTAGAATTAATTAGAAGCCAGAGTCCTTTGGATCACTAGGGAAAGGATTAGAGAATATAGTATCAAAGAGAATTGATTAGGCTGGCCCCAAACAAACTATAATTGTCTTTCAAACATTTCAAATTGGTGCATTAAAAATGTGAGAATCTGGACAAACAAGATGGTTTAGGGGGTAAAGGCACTTTCAACCCAAACCCAATAACCTGAAATTGATACTTGAAACCTACAGTGGAAAGATAGAATCAACTCCAAAAATTTGTTTTCTGACTTCTACAGGTGTACCATGGCAGAAGTATGCCCTTATGTATATACCTCCTCACACACACATGGAAAATAAAATAACTTGAATTAAGGATATGTGTTGAGACACTTTAAATTGAGAGGAAAGCTCAGAATGGCCGAAACCCCCCTTTTGCTTATAATTAAAATTTCAACTTCATAGCTTGTCTCTGTCTGTCTCTCTCCCCATCACCCTTCCTCCTTTTCCGCCCCCTCTGTTTAAATTTTTAGTAAAACCATGTTCTTGGTATTTATTATTGTAGAGGCACAAAAAAGAAAACCTCAAACTGTCAGGTGAAAAGGGGAGAAAACATGTACATTCTTGCTGTTTAGTAATTCTTTTATGACCTGGAATCCCATCTAAATACAAAAGGGTTCGGTAATAGTCAAACCCTGCACTGTCAGTCATGAGAAGACAAGCCGTACTGAGTTCAAATCTGCTTCACACTATAATATTTAGAATATCAGGAGAGTGGTTCATCCAATGAAGGAGAATTTAAAATCAATACCTTTATGCATCTCTTGGTTACCTGGGATTCTCTAGTACATTCATAAAGGACAAGCACAGTATGTGTGTGTGTAAACTGTGTGTTGTAGAATATTATTTTAAGATGGACTGCATTTGCTTATACTATGGAATATTTAATGATTCAAAGATGTGTTACATTATTTTATGCTGCATTTATTTAACTCTGTGAAGCTGTGCTACTTTGCCTGCCTAAGACACCCGGTGGTCTAAAATAGAGCTGAACAGCCCACGGCAAGGCAGGAGAAAAGATAGGTGGGGCTGGCAGGCAGAGAGAATGAACAGAAAGAGAAATCCGGGGAGAGAGATTGAGGAGCAAGAAACAGAGGAGGTCCAGACCCCCAGCTACACAGCCAGTCACAGAGAAAGAAGTAAAGAAAGGTATATAGACTATAGAGAGATAACATCCCAGAGGCAAAAGGTAGACAGGACAATTTAAGTTATGAAAATCTGGCTATAAATAAGCTAAGGCCAGGCATTTATAAGAAAGAATAAGTCTTTACGTAATTATTTGGGAGGAGGGTGGTAGGCCCTCCCAAAGAGTAAAAGAGCTAAAATAATAATAATAATAATAATAATAATAATAATAATAATAATAATGAAAAAGAAATAAAACAACAAAAACCAACAGCTGTGCATGTGTATATGTACAAGTGTGTGTGTGTGTGTGTGTGTGTGTGTGTGTGTAAGCAGTGTGCATATGTGATTAAAGGTGTATGTGTAAGCACCAGGGTTGGCCAGAATGAGTGGTTCTAATATCATTTTTCAGTATCCTTTCGTTTAAATTGCTTTTTATATAAAGTTGAATCAACTTAAATTTAACTTTGATCAGAATTATAGGATACACTAGAAAAAGCCCACTGCTTATAGATGTTTGGTCTGAGGGAGCCGTGAGCAGAGGATGATGACGGTTCTATGGATTCGGGGCTGGAGAGTAGAATAGCCAGGGTAACAGCAGAACAGTACTGCATACTTAGCGTTCAGTTTCTCTGGTGTTTCCGTGGAAGCAGACCCCAGTCTGTAGCGACTGTGCTGGAAATGCAAGTATTGACAGAACTGTGGTCTCTGGGTCCGGAGTCCTTGATGCTCACTTTTCCGGAGTGTAACACGAGAATGGCTTCCCTGTCTCGTCTGCCAGGTGAGGGCCTCACAACTGCCTGCGGTGGGACACAGACGAAAAAACACCCCCCCCCCCAAAACTCCCAAACCCCCAAAACAACAACAACAAAAACCAAACCAAAACCAAAACACAACAAAACAACCTCACATAATTTTTCTCAGTATTCAAATCAGTGGGCTGCGGTGCACAAGATAGTGAGGAATTCCGGCTTTTCCGCTTCTTCCTCCAGCAATGACTGCAGTTCTGACTTTGCACCATGACACCTCCAGTCGGGAGAGAAAGGATGTCTGGCTGGCAGAGTGGGAGTTGGCACTGTGGGTCGGCATTCTGGGCTTGGGATTCAGTGTTTTCTGTGGTGAAGTATGAGAGCTGTAACTTTCTTGTTACAGCTCTCTGTCTTGGTTCTTTGGTTGGAACTCATTGGGATTCCCTAATAGACGGCTTCTTCAGTTCTAAGTGTACAGAATACATCTGACAAAACCGAACAAATCAGGACTGGCAGGATCCTCAGTCCTAAGCTGCTTAGCTGAAGTGTTCTTTTGGCCTTCTAGATGTTTGTTTGTTTTTCTTTTATATATAATATTCAAAGTTTTATTTATAAAGTAAAATACAGAAAAAAGTATGCATCCATACTTTTGTCATCCATAGGGGAAGGGACCTTGTTTTGCATTTTAATAATAATAATGATGATAATAATAATAAGTAAATAAACAAATAATTTTGAGACAGAATTTCACATGATATCCCCGGCTGGTCTTAACCTCTTAGTGACTGTCCTGCCTCAGACCGTCACTGAAGAGATTGCAGGTGTTCACCCCCATACCTTGCTTAAAATTTAAACTGTTTAACCAAAAGTTAAAATGAAATTCAGGAGGCCAGAGAGTTGGCTCAGCGGTTAAGAGCACAGGCTTGCTCTTTCGGAAGTCGGGGGGTTGATTCTTACCACCCACGTAGTAGCTCACAACCACCAGTACTTCTAGACAATCCAATGCCTTCTCTGGCTGCCTTAGGCACCGCATAACCTGACATACATGCAGACAAGACACCTGTACATATAAAAAGAAATCCTTAAAAAAGCTAAATGAAAAGATTGGAGGAAACACGTAACTGCCTCAGTCTCACTTTTGCATGATTCCAGTTTCTTAACAGAGGGAGAATGCCTCATTCCTAGTCACTTTGGAGTGTATTATCGTTCCATCAACTAACATTTCTCTTTTACTTTGTCCGTGTTATCTTTAAACATGATTATTAATATAATGGAATCATCTCTTTCGCTCACTGCCTCTTCTCAGTGTTGCATCCATGTTATGAAACCCTGGTCACCTATGTAATTTTTATGTGGTTCCCTCTGCCACTGTCTAGTTCTCATCTTCAGTGAACGGCAGGGTACCATTGGCGCTCCCTTCCTTTCTTCCACCACATGCTCCTCTTCCCATCTAACAACATCTGACAGCTATGTCCTGCTTTAGTCCCTCTCTTGCCCAGCATTGTATGGGTTCATTACGTAAGGACATTTGTATACAAGCGTATATTATCAGTTGAATATATTCCTTCCAGTACCTCCTCAATCAGCCCTCTTTAACATTGTAAACAATTTCACTTCTATTTTTGTGCCAAATATACATTCTCGATTTTATATAAAGATATAAAATAGAGAGAAGACATATCTGTCTTTCTAAAATTTAATTTGCTGGATGATTACCTACAGCTGCACCTAGTCTCCTGCAAATGATATAACCGTATTCTCCTTATTTCTTATTTCTTGCTCGTCTTATTCCTCAGTTTGGCTCTTAGTATCCTCTGCTTAGACTCCATGGCCCTTGCATGCCAACCTCTACTCTCCAGCTGCCAAAAGCTTTTCAGCATAAAGACACATTTCAGTGTTGTCAGAAGATGGTCTGCCTTAGCGTTTGCGTTAATAGTGATGAATTAGGATGCCTTTCAGTAATGTCATTGCAGGGAAGAAACATGGAGCCAAGACTTAGCTAGATACTCTGCCATCTTTTTTCTCCCATCAAATTATACTTCTTTGTAAGTAGAGGGGAAGATGAAACTTGAGATGAGATATATGAATGTTGCTCTTTTATTTTTACACTCTCCTCAGTGGTTGAGAAAACGAAAGATAAGAATTTGCATTATTTTGGATATTTTATTTATTACATCAAATGGATAACCTTATCCCAATGTCTGCATTCCTCATATGTTTAATGAGTTTAGATGAAAAAAATAACAAATGCACATGTGATACAAAGAGAAAGCTCACATAGCAAACCCATGTGACATTTATATGAATATAAAGTAAAACATTTGGAGTGAATTCATGAGTGAGTTAGAACTCCATGCAGTAGTTGCAGGAGCCTTTTATGTTGGAAACTACTTTTTGCTTCTAGCTACATGAAATCACTCAAGTTTTTCCAAGAAATCATGAAGTATTTAATTCTACTTAGAAAATTTCCATTTGTTAAAAATTGCTTTATTGACTTATAACAAATATACAAAGAACTGAGTCCTTTTATATCCCAGGTTTATGATTTGTGCATGGCTAAGTACTGTTGATACCACCACCACATTCATCAACAGCTCTAGACATTCCTTGGTTCCATTGAAGAACACTTGGCATCTACCTTCCTAACAGTCTTGAAGGACCAAATAGAATAGTTATTAAGTTGTATAGCTGTACAGAATTTACTGTTATATAACAATTTCCTCTGAAAAATAACCTTTATTTCTGAAAGAAGCTTATTAAGATGTAGGATGTTCTTAATGGGAGGTGAAATTTTCCATTCTGTGAGGAATCTCTTTAAACTTCTTGAGCTCAGATCAAAAGTTCCAGGAAGTCCCTGAAATGGACTAGCTTCACTACCCCAAGAGTATGTAAGTGGTAAGGATGGTTGAAAGACACTCTCAGACAACACACTCAGAGAAGTTTAGATCAGCTGAGCTGCCTGGAAAAGACAGAGGCTATCAGAGCTGCTTGGAAGAGATGGAAACCAACTGAGTCATTTAACTGGATGAGGCTTAGCCCCCCTGAATGGCTTGAAAGAGATACTCTAATGTGCTGAGCTGCTTACAAGTGTGCGCTGTGCTACAAGTTCCTATTTGTTATTCATACAGGGGTAGGTGTTTGGTGACATGGCTATCTCCCGTAAGTAACTCCATAAATATTCTTGTAAGTAAACTCAATAAAACTCACTGGTTTAATAAGTTCTGTTATGCTTTGATTTCTGGTTGATTTGCTATATGGGGTAAATAGATGTTTATACATATCTTCCCAGAAATATTGTCATATAGTTCTTTAACAAAAATTGAAATTTTATGCCTAATGAACAAAATAATCTCAAGAAAAAGGAGGTGGGGTATTGTGTTGTTTCATGGTAAATAATTGTCCCACCCACTGGTTTAATAAAAAGCGCTGATTGGCCAAAGGCAGGCAGGAAGTGTGGGCGGAGCTACCAGACTAAAAACTCTGAGAACAGGAAGCAGCAGCAGAATGCCAGAGAGAATGCCAGAGAGAAGCCAGAGGAAGCAGAGGACAACTACGCTGCTCTAAAGAAAGGTACCGAGCCGCATGGCTGAACAGGAAGAATCATGGGTTAGATGAAGGGTAGAGAGCTAGCAAGTGATATGCCTGGGCCTGAGACTGATCAGCCTAAAACTATTGAAAGCATCCGTGTGTCTCTGTGGGACTGCGGGTCTGTGGGGTCTGTGGGTCCTAAACCTTGAGGTTAGGCCCAAAAGTCAGGGCCAGAAACCTCGTACTACAGTATTTGAAAATTTTATGTATGTAATAAGCAAAAGATAAAGAACATTGAAAGGTTTATATATCAAAATATGAGCCAAGTTAAATTTATAAGGAATAGAAATGTGCTAGCTCACAAGTCTGAACATAATGTGGCATAGCTTGGCTAAAGGGTAGACTGCATGGGCTAGTGTAATGTTGGTGGGAATCTACATGGGAGGAAGAGATCAAACCATCAGCCAGGAAGGCAGGGGTAGAATTCAGACTTAGTATTCTCTCATTTCCTTGGTTTTAATCAGGTCTTGGTCTGTAATAGATAGGTCCGTGTAGCCTAGACTAGTCTTAAACTCCTGATTTCCCTGCCTCAGGTTCCCAAGTGCTGGGATTGTTGATGTGTATTACCACAATTTAACAAGGTTTAGACTTTTATGTTCAGTTTCCTTAGGCTTCTGATGTGGGAATGCCTTTCTGTATGCTGTAAATCTCAATCTTTAAATAAAGGAGCTGTTTTGGGCCATGACAGGCACCATAGAAGAAGTAGGAGGAGGAATCAGAATAGGTAAGAAAGGAAGGGTGGAGTCAGAGGCAGATCAAGCTGAAGCCCACAGGAGCAACATGTGAGGAACACAGGTGAGCCACGGGCCATGTGGCAGACAGATTAATAGAAATGGGTTGATTTAAGATGTAAGAGCTAGCTAGCAATGTGCCTGAGCCATAGGCCAAACAGCATGAAGTTAATATAAGTGTCTGAGTCATTTCTGGGGCCTGAGTGGCGGCGGGTTCCTAAGCAGTCTCGGGCGGCAGGTCTGTGGGTCTCGGGCCTCTGGCCACCTGGGACCCAGAAACCCCACTACTACAGGCTTCCACTAGACTCTTTCCTTTTAGATATCCCACCATCTCTTTCACATCACAACACTAAGTACCAAATCTCCAAATCGTTAATTTCTTCATGTGCTGAGGCTGAGACATCCTGTTTGACTACAGTTATGAAAGAACACAAAACAGTGTTAGGAAACTCAGTGTCCACGAGTCTTAATAACTTCAAGACATTAAATACAAGACACCAAGATTAGCATAATTATTTAAAGCATGTACAGGCTACCATGTATTTTAATTTTAAAGAATAGTCAAAAGCATATTCACCTCTATTACTATCTTGACCTATTAAGGCTGAATCACAGCAGATAATTAAATGTAATGTTCCACACAGAAATACTTTCATAGTTCTGTGCCTTTATTTGTAGTAACCTTTATTCATGTGAGGGAGGAAAGTCATATCACAGTGCCATGTGCCATACACTCTGTAGGTGGAAAATGACATTTTACTTCCATTAGAGTGATTTGAGATTTTTGCTGGAAGGTTGCCTAAGGTCAGAGAATGACTCAGGGTAGAGTTTCAGCACAAGAATCTCTATTTCTAGCCCAATGATCACTTAGTTAAAATAAGGTGTGTCCCTTTTATAAACCATTGGCATCAGTCAGACATGTGGCTAAGTAAAATTGGAGCAAAAATTAGATGGAAGGAGAAAACATTATATAAAATCAATGTTAACTTCTGTTCTTTTGCAAATTTTATAATAATACCTGACTCAGTTACATTTTCATTGCTGTGATAGGATGCCATGACCAAGACAACTTAGAGAAGAGTTTATTTGGGGCTTACAATTTCAGAGAGAAAGTCTATGACCGTATGGAATATGACAGTAGGCATGCATGCATGCATTAATAGATGAGAGCTTATATTTTGATCTGCAAGCACCAGGCAAAGAGTTAAAATGAGAGAAAGTATAAGCTTTTGAAACCTCAATGCCACACCCTTCCCAACAAAGTCATACCTCCTAATCCTTTACAAACAGTTCCACCAACTAGGAACCATGTATTCAAATATATGAGCATATAGGGTCCATTATCATTCAAACAACACTTTCTATCATTTCTTAGAAGGTTTATAAATTTCAATAAAGAACACATTTATTCTTGATTGTCAGTTACCCTTATAGGGATCTAGAAGCTGCACACGAAGCCCATTCTACAAAGGTCTAGGATGTTTAATTTATCAGATGCCAAAGAGCAAAACTATCATTTATCTTATAAATATCTACGTTAATGTGGCATCATTGAAATAGATAGTAGTGTTTTCTATCTTATTAATCTGTAGGTTCACTAGTACTTCATTCAATGCAAGATTTTATCTTAATCTTACACCTGTCAGAAAGGCTCAAATCAAAGCCACAAATGAAATATTATTCTGGAGATTATGTGTAGCAAGGGTAATACTCCATTGCTGGTGGAATTGCAAACTTGTACAGCATTCGCACAGAATTTTGAAATCAATATGGTGATTTCTCAGAAAATTTGGAATCAAGCTACCTCAAGACCTGGCTACCTCAAGACTCTTGGGTATATTCTCAAAGGGTGTTACAAGGACACTTGCTCAACTATGTTCATAGCAGCTTTATTTGTAGTAGCCAGAACCTGGAAACAACCTAGGTGCCTTTCAACTGAAGAATGGATAAAGAATATGTGGTACATTTACACAATGTATTGTCAGCTTTTAAAAGCAATGGCATCAGGAAATTTGAAGACAAACAGATAGAACTTAAAAAAAAAATCATCCTGAGTGAGGTAACTCAGACCCAGAAATACAAACATGGAATGTACTCACTTAAAAGTAAATATTAGATGTTAAGTAAAGGATAACCATGCTATAAACTACAGATCAGAGAGGCTAGGAAAAAAGCAGGGGGTCGAAGGGAAGGCACATGAATCTTACTGGAAAGGGGAAATAGAAGGGATCTCCTGGATGGACTGGGGGCAGTTGGCAATGGGAACATGAGAGTTTGGGTTTGGGGAGTGAATAAGGAACTGAGAAGGAAAGAGATGAATGGAAAGAGAGGGCTTTAGGGTCAGGTAAAAACCTGGTGCAAGGGAAACTCCCATACATCTACAAGTATGACACCAACTAAGATTCCTAGCAGTAGTGGGTGTGCGGCCTAAGCTGCTCATCTCTTGTGATCAGTTTGGTGACTGCCACAAATGCCATTAGGAAACCTTTATCCAGTGCTGATGGAAACAGATGCAGAGACCTACAGTCAAACACTAGGCCAAACTCAGGGAATCGTGCTGAAGAGAGGGAGGAAAGATTGTAGGAGCCACAGGGTCAAAAACATCACAAGAAATCGCATAGAAACAACTAACCTGGGCTCATAAGAACTCAGAGTCTAAACCAGTAACCAGGGGTCTTCACTGGTCTGAAGGCCCTCTACATGTATGTGGCAGCTGTGTAGCTTGGTCTGCTTGCGGCACTCCTAACAGTGGGAGCAGGAACTGTTGCTAATACTTTGTCTGGCTCTTGGAACCTACTCCTCATACAAGATTGCCTTGCCCAGCCCAAATACAAGGGGAGGTGCTTAGTCTTACTACAGCTTGATATGCCATGGTTTGTTGATGCCCATGGGAGTCTCCCCCCTTTGGGGATGTTTCAGGAGGGAAGGGGGAAAGGAGAAGAGGAGGAATGGGAAACTGTGGCCAAGATGTAAAATAAATAAATTAAAAATAATTTATAAAGATTATGACTCTCAAATTTTATCAGTCCATTGATTTATACTAACAAATTATTTTCAAACTAGTCTCTCTTTCAAACTTGCCTTCATTTCAAGTTTGTAAATGTAAGCCAGAAAATTGGAAATCATTGATTTTAGTTTTGATCTTTGCCTTTGCTGGTAGGATATATCAAAAGTTAATTTTATTCCTCATTGGGTTTTTTCGATTACCCTTTATTCCTACATAAAATAATTTAAGAATTTTAAATATCCAAGTGATCACTTGATACTTGTACATTTAATAGCACTCAAGTGCTTTAACATAATAGTAGACAATTCATACACTCAATAGAAATTTATTTTATTATTGTTAAAGCAGTGACCAGTATAAGATACTCAAAAAAAAAGAAAAGAAAAGAAAAGAAAAGAAAAGAAGAGAAAAGAAAAAAAGAGGTTGAAATCTCATTCTGCGGGAGCAGATCTGGGGATTCATAATGTGGACAATATAGAAGACATTGGTCTTTTGAAGGGAATGATGAGTTCAGGGCTCCATTGTCATGTCTCTATCTCCCTTCGGTTGCTTCTTTCTATTTCTCCTTCATCTGTTACCTTTGTGATTTGAACTGACTGGAAATTAAAAATGAAAACAATTGGAAGACGGTCTGTATAAATGTTAGTTCACACCATAAGTCTTGGTGCTTTGAATCAAAATGTCTTTTGTTGACTTTACATATTTGAATGCTTAGTCTCCAGCTGGTGGCATTGTTTGGCAAACATATTACTTTGGGATCTCTAAAATAACAGAACTGGGAGTATAAATATACGCTTGATCTATTAACTGACTTACAGAGTGTTGTCTGGGTAATCTAACAATGACTGGTTCCCAGTGGAAAGACTGAGAATCTGGGTAATTATTCAATCACTGAAGGTGGATGTCTCACCAGTCTGGCACTGGAGTCCTAGAGGATTCCTGGAGGGCTCCTGGTCTTCAGTCTACAATGGAATCTCATGGAAATAGGTTCTAGTACAGGTGAAAGAATGCCTCAGAAGCAGGAGAGATGAACTTGCTGTAGAGAGTGAGGGCTAGCAGACAAAAAGCCAAGTTTCCTTCTTCCATGGGAGTTGTCACTAGAAGGTGTGACCCCGATTTAAAATGGTATAGCTCCCATTCAAACTGGTTTTAATAATAAAAACCAGATACAGATACTGGGGTAAATGCTAGAAGATTAGAGAGATAAAGGAGCCAGTCCTTAGAGATTTTTTACCTCTGCTGAATCCTCAGAATGAAGGGGGCAAACTCCTGTCTCCTCTTGCCTTATATTCATCTCTCCACCCAGCCACATCACTTCCTGTTTCCACCTCTGGGATCAAAGTACTGGGATCAAAGGCATGGGATCCTAAGTGCTGAGATTAAAGGAGTAAGCCTCAAATGTCTGGCTCTGTTTCTCTTTTAGATTGGATCAATCTTGTGTAAACTAGGGTGGCCTTGAACTTCAGGTTTTCCTGCTTCCTCCTCCTAAGTGTGGGAAAAGGTGTGTGCTACTGCCTGGCCTCTATGGTTAACTAGTAGCTCACTCTGTCCTCTGACCTCCAGGCAAGCTTTATTTGTTAGAACATAAATAAAATATTATCACAGAATGGGTCTTCCTACATCAAATAATCTGATTAAGCAAACCTCTCACAGGGGTGTCCAGGAGCTTTAAACTGATCCCAGGTATAGTCAAGCATCAGCCATGATTAATCAGCCGTGACAACAAGGTTTAGAGAGTGAGACCTCAATGAAGGAAATATATGTATGACTGGGGACAGCTTTTGAATGGGTGTTGTCTAGTCAGCCCCACATTCATCTTTCTCTTTCTTTGATTCATGCTTGCTGCCAAGGATATAAGCTCTTAGCTCTTGATACCGCTACCATGCCTGCTGATTGCTGCTATGTCTCCTCGACATCATGGATTCATTTCTCTCGAAATCGAAGTCCAAATAACTCCTCCTTCTATAAGTGGCCTTGGTCTTGGTTTTATTCCAGCAATAGAAAACTCGCAAATATTCTAGAAAAATGTCAAACCATTATCATGACTTAACCAGAGAGTTTCTGGAGTCTTTGGGATCACCAAAGTTAGTTTTTAAAGAGCTCACAGAATTTCTAGCCAGTTTAAAGAAGAGAGTCCTGGAGTCATTTTGGAGTCTTCAGGCCATTCCAGGGATGGAGTGTCTTAGTTAGGGTTTCTATTGCTATGAAGAGACCCCATGACAACTCTTATAAAGGAAAACATTTAATTTGGTGGCATATTATTTTAGAGGTTTAGTAAATTATCATCACGGTGGGACATGGTACTGGAGAAGGAGCTACATCTTGATCTCACAGGCAATAGGAAGTGGTCTGAGTGTCACACTAAATGAAGCTTGAGCAAAGGAGACATCAAAGCCTACCCCCACAGTGACACACTTCTTCTACCAAGACCATTCCTACTCCAACAGGCCATATCTCCTAATAATGCTACTCCTTAGGAGTTTGTGATGGCCAATTACATTCAAACTACTACAGGAGAGTTTGCATTCTGAGAATAAACATGTAACTATATGCCCAAATGTACCAGTAATGTTTTGTACTAATTCAATACAAGGTCCCATTGAGGTTTCTGTATTGCCTACAGGGCATGGAGTGGATAGAGATTTCTAGCTTAGAATTTATTTCAAACATCACTGCCTAGGACTTTAAGGAGAATTTGTTCTGTCCTAGGAAAGAGACGTGTCAAGCGCCTATAATATCAGCTGCTCACCACATGCAGGGCTGTTCCTAAATTTATTTAGATGGCTCTGTGCAACCTACTTCTAATATCTACTACATACTCAATGCCCAGTACTGGGCTAGATATCTAGTTAAAATAAAGCCCTTCTTCTTGTATGGCTTAATATTTACAAATGACCAAGTTTTAAATGGGTTGTTACATTTGATTTATCCTAAAGTAAAGCCCAGAGCCACCACAGAAATTGGCACAATTTTATACTCTACTTGATATGAAATTACTACATAGCCTTCTGAGATTACACTTCAGCTAAAGTGCTTTTTTAAACTTTTTATACCTGATACATATTTATACATAGGTCCTCTGAGTCAGATTTTATTTGGAAAAAAAGGGAAAGGTTACTACTAAATAGAGGCTGAGAAATAGTCTCAGGCACTTCTTGTTCTAATCTTATTAGATATTCACAGAAGCATCATATTAAGGCTCCACTCAAATTTATAATAATATAAAGTATGACTTTTGATTGGATTAGTGTCATTTAAAAAATTGAAACATTCTTAACAAATGTGTGTTTTTACTGTGTTTAGAATGGCTCAATTACAGGTAATTGGAAGGAAAGGATTATGGCCATGACATTGTGAGGATTCCTGGAGTCTGTGTTGGCTTGGGTGGAAGCTATAAGAATAACATATACTGAGTATTGCTCTAAATCACTTTAAGTAATTTACAGAATTTTATCTTCATAATTGCTTTCTAAGGTAGGTGTTGTTTTATAGAAAATGTAATCCAGAAAACCAGAAATACCAGAGATTTAACACACTTCAATTCATTCAGTAAGGAGATGGCAGAAGGTATATACAAAACAGTGTATCTGATACCTAGGACTATTAGAAATTACTACCTTCGTTTTCAAATGAACAACTTCAAAATAGTGAGACAATGCTCTTGTACGCTGTAAAGATTTGTTACTTGTATTGGTTTTTTTTAAAATAAAAGGCTGATTTGTTAGTGGCCAGGCAGGAAGTACAGGCAGGGCGACCAGACTAGGAGAATTTTGGAAAGAGGAAAGGCAGAGCAGTAGATGCCAGCCAGATGCAGAGGAGGCGAGATGAGAATGCTGCGGTGAGAAAAGGTACCAAGACACAAGGCTAAATCTGGTTAAGAATTATGGGTTAACTTAAGCATATGAGCTAGTTAGTAATAAGCCTTAGCTACTGGTCCAGCAGTTACTATAATATTAAGCCTCTGAGTCAATTTTTTGGGAAGTGGCTGCTGGGTATCAAGTATTTGAAAGTTTCTGGCCTGGACAGGAACTTAGAGTACAGACAATATTACTATTTCTGTGTTAGATAATGCAGATGCTAGCTGTCAAAGCAAGAACTTCAAACAAGGCCATTTTACCTACATCCTGGTGGCTAACAACAACACAAAGACTAGAAATAGTCAAAATTTGATAACAAACAGGTTAGTTGTTTTTGACAATTATGTAAATGAACACTTAAGGTTAGACATATGTCGAACAGTGTTAAGGAGTCTGAGAAAATTATCAGTAACGCCTGATATCCGAATGTGTGTCTAAGAAAAGATCATAGAAACTAAAGAGACATTTGGTGCCTTTTATCCAATATGTCATAAAATGTTTAATATTTTGGTGATATTATAAAAGATATTTTAAAATGTCAGCCCCCCATTTTTTTTCATTGCTAGCAGTCATAAGTACAGTTAATTGATAATAGCTAATGTTGCTACCTAGTTTTAAGAGATTGAAATCCTAATCTCTCAGTATGATGCTATTAGTGGAGTCTTGGGGAGTTAGAACCCTCATGAATGGTATTGCACCATCTTATAAGAGATTGAAAGAGTCTGTTGGATTCTTTAATGTATCATGTTACAATGAGAAGATACAGACCACATATGAGGAAAATATAACTTTTGATCATTTCTTTTTGTTTCAAGAAATTTTTAAATGTAAGTTGTCAAATAGGAGTGCATAAAGTTGTTCATAACTATATTACATTGTCTTCCACTATATACTATAATATCTGCCAAAAGATCACTGACTTGAACATGTTTATTATCTCTCTTTCTGAGGAGTCAGATGAAGGTCTGCATAGGGTTTTTGAGAGGATCGGAATTGATAGAATGGATATGTATTGAAAAGGGCTTTATTAGATTGGGTTAATGATATAGGTTGTATGGTACAGGAAAGGCAGATTTTCATCCTAGAGATGTTGAGAACATAGTAGCTTCACAGACCATAAATCTTGGTGCTGGAGACGTGTCAGTATGTTGCAGAAGGCCGGAGAGCTGAAGAAACTGGGTTCCATATCGGTAAAGAATGGTAGCTGTAGCTGGAACAAAGTAGATTTATTCATCAGCAAGAAATAAAGGTGAAAAGGCAAAAAAAAAAAAAAAAAAAAAAAAAAAAAAAAAAAAAAAAAAAAAAAAAAAAAAAAAAAGCACCACTTTTCTCTGATACCTCTTTATATCCAGGCCTCCACTTCGGACAGCTAGGCACAAACATTATCTCCCCTCAGAAATATTCCAAAGACCTTCTCACTTCTCAGAGGTACGTTTCTTAATTGATTACAGGTCCAATCCTATTTACAACCAAGAGTAACTATTGGTGTGTCAGAATTCTGCAGTCAAGGTCTCAGCTCAGATTACACTCCCATCAGGACCCAGAACAGAAAGAATATTCTGCTAAGAGCTATTTTCGTGGTATGATAAGGTTCTTCAAGTTGTAGAGCTGGCATAAGCTTGCTTCTTTTGGAGGGCTGCAGTGGAGAGCACGAGACTCCCAACAGGACTGTCATATGACTCTCACATACTTCCACATGCTTTAACATGAACATGCTATAACCTCGAGTCTTCTTCAGCCCCGGATGTCTTATTCAAATGTGCACCTGCTCATCTCCTTGCCTTAAAAGGACGAGAGGGAGAGAGAGAGAGAGAGAGAGAGAGAGAGAGAGAGAGAGAGAGAGAGAGAGAGAACAAACTGGTGACACTACAAACCCATATTCAGCAGCTTCAAGCTCCACTACCTGCAAAGTCATAGATGTTGCTGGAACTTCTCAATGTCCAATTTTAATTCAACTTTGAAAAACTTTTACTCTGTGACTTTTACATTGTGTTCTCATTTTGTATTATTTTCAGAAAACTGAAGTGTGTAGAGGAGAATCCTGGTTGATGCTCAGTCTACACTCAAGCAATAATGCTGCTTCAGAGAATTGTGCATCACTGCGAGTTAACCTGTTCCTTGCTGGTCACCTTAGTCCTTCTTACAGGTCTATATTACTTGCATTAAATTTTCTACAGGTAAATGTCGGAGTGTGGCATCTGTTTACTTATAGCCCCTTGAACAATCAAGTCCTAGATCTGCCATGTGTTTGAAGTTTCACTAACAGCCTTGAGTACAGTTGGATCCTTTCTTTGAGGTAAGTATTGTGAGATATTAGTTAGAGGTGTGTTACATTTGTTTGTGATGCTGTCACTTTCTTTTATGTCGCATTTGTTAAACTCTGAAAAGGTGTGCTGTTTGGGCTGTCTAACACACCTGATTGGTTTAATAAAGAGCTGAGTGGCCAATAGCGAGGCAGGAGAGGAGAAGGTGGGGCTGGCAGGCAGAGAGAATAAATAAAAGAGAGAAGGAGGAGGAGAGGAGATGGTAGGGGTCAGCTCCTCGGCCACACAACTAGTCATAGAGAAAGAAGGATAGAAATGTATATAGAATAGACAAAGGTAACAAAGCCCAGAGACAAAAGCTAGACAAGATCATTTAAGCTAAGAAAAACTAGCTGGAAACAAGTCAAGCTAAGGCTGGGCATTTCTACATAAGGATAAGTCTCCATGTATTTATTTGGGAGCTAGGTGGAGGATCCTCAAAGAGCAAAGGTTTTTTGTGTTTTTTTTTTTTTTTTTTTTTTTAAGCATTTACAGGTAAGGTCTTGCTATGTAGCTCAGGCTAGCCTTGAACTTACAATTCTGCGTCAGCTCAGTGATTCTGAGATTATGGACATCTTGGCAAATGTTTCTACATATTCTTAGAACTAACAAGGACTTGGAGGAAAGATAAAAGACCTCTACTTTCTCTACCCATGGCTGATACTTCAGGTAGTGACATTTATACCTTCTGAAACTTTCCACTCAGGTCTAGACAACAGATAGAGATATTAGCTTTTCCTATTACAAGTTACATTCCTCCACAGAAATCTGCTTTTATATTTTCTACTCAAAAATGGCCTGCCCCACTTAATAGCAGGAGAACATAAGTAGCCATTCATCTGTGTGCATGCACAGCACATTTATTATTTATGACAGGTTGGTATAAACATCCAATTACAGTTACCTATTTATACATCACTATGTATTTTAATGATAGGTTTTTAAAAATAAGTATTAGTACCAAATTTATGCCTTAATTTACAATGTTGGTTTTCAGAGTGTTGCAGTTCTTCATAAGGAATGGCCTAGAACATGACACATTCCCCGAAAGGTGACTAGACTAGGAATATCTCAGCCTTCCCATCATAACTCTTGGAACACTCCATCTAGAAGACAGTCATGAAAATTTGCAAGTGGGATGGGTTGGCTGACTAGACTAGCAGAGTGTCTTTGATCTGCTCTTGCTAGGACTTCACTGCATCCATTCCCCCCCCCCCCCATCTTTTATACACTCTTGAAAATCTGAGCAAGTTTGTAACATGTAAGAAAATGTTCCCGTCTTTTAGCAGAGTATCTTGGCTAGTAGAGCTGAAGCCCAAGGGCCACACTCCTGCCAGACAGGCTTTTCTCACATTCTAGGATTGAAGCTGAAATTCTCAGAATTTTTAATCGAATGTTTTGCTGTTTAATTGTTTGACTGACTTGAATCACTGAACATCTAGCAGATACTCTTAGAGATGCTGGCTATTAAAGGGCTAATATGAAGAGCATGCCAAGTTATCTGGGCATATGACTAGGAGTGGTCTACCTGGATAGTATGGTAGATCGATTTCTCCCTATTTAATGATTCTCCACACTGATTTCTACAGTGGCCGTTCCAGTTTGCAATTTGGCCAACACTGAAGATTCCTTTTTTCACATTATGACTTGCATTTCTTGTCAGTTCTTGATTTTAGTCATTCTGACAGGGGTAAAATAAAATCCTAAAGTAGTTTAAATTTACATGTTCTAGTTGCCCAAGGATGCTGAACATTTATTAACATATTTCTTAGTCGGGGCAGTGCAGGTTGGTGCGGGGCAGTGATGGCCAAACCCAGATATATAGCTGGTTTCTATTTCCCACATCTGAGTGGATATCCAAAGCTGTTGGGCTTCATGCTGAGCTTGAAAAGCCCACTCAGTAGGCTTTCTCATCAACAGCTCAGTAACTAGGATGGCATTGCAATGTATCACATGATCCACTGCTGATTTCAATTTCACCCTATAAAGTTTTGATAGGTTTTTTTGTTTGTTTGTTTTTATCGATGGCCATACACACTTCATTTTTGTGATTAGGAAAAGAGATACTTTATGCTAGGTAGTTTTCAATGTTATATTATTTTTGATGCTATTTGCTTAGCTCTCTTGTGAAAAGGCATTTCCTCAACTTTTTCAAACTCCCAAAACTATTTCTGTGTTTCTATAAAGTTTATAAAAATTAATATTCCTAGATAGTCTGGATGGTACATGATAGTAATCTTAGCACTTCAGAACCTGAGGCAGGATGATCGTGAATTTGAGGAAAATTTGAGCTAAATATACTGAGATGCTATCTCAAAGCAACAGCAGTACAAACCAATCTAAATCAAACCAAATATACAAATTTATTTGTATAAAATGCAGAGCCAAAACTATGTAGGTAAATGGAAGCTTTAATTCATGTGTGATAAGGAGCACTGACATATGCTTAGGGAAAGAAAGATAAAACAGCTATTTTTATGTTGATGCCAAATGATAAAAAAAAATCAAAACCCAAAAAACTATACCTCATCAAACAATCTGTGACATGATGAACATGCTCCTTTCGTAACTTCTGTAGGAAGGCTGAAAAAAAAAAATGCACTTAGAAGTGAAACTTATCGAGTCAATCACACAAGACACCACCTGTCAAGTAGCAGATTTAACTGGGTGATGCTCATGAGCTGTCTTCCAAAGAACAGCTTGATAAAAATAGGTGTGTGCCCTGGGCAGAAATATTGCTTCCTCCTTGAGATATGTCTGCATAATCACCATCCAGAGCATCCATGGAGTTTGCTTTTCATCTAGTCTGTGGTTCCCACGTGCCTGCCTTGCCTGGACACCATGGCATAGAAATTTAACAACCTTTGGAGACAGAGGAGTTGAGACAGAGATATTTAAAGAATAACAGTCACTCATGGGCTGGGACCTTGGAGCCCATTCCCTATAGGGGAACACCCAACCAAGTACCGATTTTGGGATGAGTGAATCAGACTTGCCTGGAGTGGATGTGCCATGCTGGGCAGGCCCACCTTGGGACTTCCTGCCCTTTTGGGGGAGGGGGTGGGTGGATGGGGAGGGAAGAGGCTGAGGGCTGGCTGGGAGGGATTGGGAGGGGGAACAGGGGGATACATTGATGGAGATGACATTTTTTAATGAAAATAAAATAAAATTAATTTAAAAATCACAATAGATCATGAACTAGAAAATAATTTCATAACAGGTCAGATATTAAATAGAGCAACATTTTACAAACATGAAAAAAATGAAGAAATGGATGTTAAAAAATAAGATGCTAGATGGTTGGTGGCACATGCCTTTAATCCCAACATTTAGGAGGCAGAAACAAGCAGATCTCTGTGAGTTCAAGGTCAGTCTCTGCAGAGCTAGTTCCTGGTCAGCTTAGGGTTGTCTCAAAAAAAAAAAAAAAAAAAAAAAAGGCCTGTCCCAATGCTTGTCTCTATAAATGGAGGACATGACATATATAAAAAACCCTCCTGAGTTACCTATGACAACCACCGAGCTTTTGACTGCTGAAGATGAGGTAGAGGCTACCTGCTCTAATCTTCTTTGACATACACAGTAGACAACATCCCTTTTTTTGTGTGTTTTCAGACAGGGTATGTAGCTCTAGCCAGCTTTGTACTCTCTGTACATCAGGCCAACCTTGAATTTGAAACAATGCTACCCATCTCATCCCTCTAAGTTCTAGAAATACTATTGTGCACCATCACATCCAGTTTCCAAATGTCTCTTAACCCCAGTCACTAAGAAAAACTAACAGGGTATTAGCATGACAGAAAAATGAGTGGCCTGTCACTGAGAAAAACTAACAGGGTATTAGCATGACAGATAGAGAAATGAGTGGCCTGGGTTGTGCACTTACCTCTGTCCTAGGTTTCTCTTATGTGAATGCCCCCTACATGTTGACTCTGGATGCCATGCTAAGGTTATGTAACTGTATTCTAATGGCAATACTTTCTACTGAATTTATGTGGAAAGGAAGTAAAATGACATACCTCGAAAGCACAATGCCTGCTCATGATCATCCCTCAGGTCTGATGCTGTGCAGCTTTTCTTGGTTCCGTTTATTAAACTTGACGATGGTTATTGAACTGTTTTTTTTTTTTTTGCCAAAATTGCTATATTATAACAAGGGTATTAATCTTTTTCACAGATAGAGTCTGTGTAGCCCATTTTTGCCTCCAGCTCGTCATTTTCTTGTCCTACATACTAAGCCCTGGGATTATAGGCATGTGGCACCATGCCTGGCTTTGAATTTTTGGTCATTAGTCTCTGAAACACTCTTGGAAGCACATTTTAGTTTTATTCTGTCAATTAAGTTTTCCATTCTCTTTACTTTCATGATAGATATTCTAAAAGACTCCATATTTGATTAGAAATAAAGGGAGAGAATAAATTGGTTATTGCTACAAATAGATTAAGACAATTTGTTCCTTCAGTAGCTCAAAATTCTTAAAATTTTTTATTTTTTTTAATATTTACACAACTGTTCCCCTTCCCTTCCCTTTTTTTCAGTCTTCCCCACTCAGCTTTCTCCATTCCCCTATCTGTTCCTCAGAGAGGGTAAGGATTTCCACAGTGAGTCAATGTAGTCTGGCATATCTAGTTGAGGTAGGACCAAGCCCCTTCCCCTGGGTATCAAGGCTGAGCAAATTGTTCCTCTGCAGGTAATAGGCTCCAAGAAACCAGTGCATGCTCTAGGAATAAATTCTGGTCTCACTGCCAGAGGTCCCACAAATTGCCCACACCATTAGACTGGTATCCATGTTCAGAGGACTTATTTCAGTCCCATGTAGGTTCCCCAGCTGTGATTTTGGAATTAGTGTAGCTCAAAATCCTTTATCTGTACTCCATGACTATTGAGATAAAGCAGATTCCTTAAATATGGTTTTCAGGGCTATCAATAACATACCTATCCCAGGAACAGCCATGCTCACTGAACAACTCTGCAGCTTGCCTATGTCTTCTAGGTCCTTGGGGTTAGTGCTGTCATGGGGGAAAGCATATCACATGGGCTCACCAATATTCCAGTTATAAGTGACATGTGTCACTTCTAGACGGTGCATATAAAAGAGAGCCAGATGTCTCTTGCCCTCCTACCGTGACAGTGATAGGGAAAACACCATGTCCCTGCCTCTCAAATGAGAGAGGAGCTCCATGTAAAGCAGTTGCTTCATTGTACACTTATTTCTGAGAAGAGCCTAGAGGACTCTGACGAGCCTGCAGAGCTTACAACATCTGCCGCTGAAACCTTTCCTATACCTGGTGCTTTAGAAAGGCTTAAACATGGCCACTGAGCAAGCCACTTTCTGTGGCAGGTTTTCCCTTCTTTAACAGTCTTATCTCTCTTTTCTTCTTTCTTTTAGTCAGGATATACTTTCCACAGGTATCTGATCTTAGCGTTCTACATCATAAGAACTTGAATAGACATCACACTCATCACTATATGAGGTAACTAATCTCAGGACATTTAACTTTGTGCTTCTTTGGATTGTACATAAGTGTAGACAGATATCATATAGTTGAGCTCTAACGTATTCCTAACAGAGACACTATCAGGCTAGATGCAAGGGAAGTTCTCAACAAGTACTTGTTAAAGATCAAGTGAACAGGGGGCTGGATAGATGGCTCACCCACATGGCAACTTACAATCGTCTGTAACTTCAATCCTGGGAGATCTAATGCCTCCTTCTACCTTTTGTGTTACCGGGCACTCATATAGTATAGAGACATACATGCAAGCAGAACACCCGTACAGGTAAGATAAATTAAAATGTAAAAACTTTGAGTGAACAATTGTCTCAAAGCTAAGTTAGGAGAGATGGGGAGATAGATGAAATGGAGGAATCCAGGCAAGCACTGGAGCTTGGTGAAGAGCCTCCTTCCTGGCATGCAGGTGATACCTGGCAGTCTTTAACCTGCTGCCAGGATGATTGATTGCTGAGTCTCTTATGCCCCTTCTGCACTGTTCTCTCTAACTAATGACAAGTCATAGTTTGTAAAAGTTTATTAGCATCTATGACCAAAGATTTTTTAAAAAAATTACTGGCATCTACCTAGTAAGTTGTGAATATATGTGTGACAAAGACAGACAATTCTTTTGGTAATATTTTGCCTCTAAGTTACAGGAAAGTCAATGTGAAATTCACTTTAGATGTGCACTATTACTAGTTTACATCTGTTTCTAATCTGAAGTATTATTTGCACTCAGAGCAGTTTTTAAAATGTGAGAGCAGAATGTTCTAGATTAGAAGGGAAGAGATTACTCCATGGAGAAGGTTTTTCCTTTGTTCTGCTTTGTGCCGTCTTGGAAAGTTCCAGAACATTATTACTTCTGAAAGAGTGATATTTAGATAAAAATAGTGGCCATTTGTGAAGGTACAGCACTGATGAGATGTACTCTGTGTACCTCAATGGAAGTCACCCAGTGTAGTAGTATCCCAACTGTTAGTCTGATTCAAATGCTCAAGGCAGACAGTCAAAAACTCAAATAAGATATAATTTCTTACTCCCCTCTTCCTTGTGAGGCCTCTTTCTTACATCTAAGGTTCTATTGTGCTCAGATTAGAGGAAATCACATTATTGTAAGAGAAATTAAAGAAATGCATTAAATAGCAACCAGCTAGTTGCTACTATTCTCTTCAGTGTGAATACAGGAGGTGGAGTGTAAACTAATGAATCCAGGCACCATGCTTTCTAGGTAGCAGCATCAGTAGCTAGAGGCTTTGCACATCAAGGGAATCTTCCACCTCCACAGGCTTGACACCGAGTAAATAGAATTATCGATTAAGAAAACTGACAGTGGGGAATCACTTCGATTTTCCATAGCTTTTAGATGTATTTTTGGATGTTTGCCTGCATGGCTGACTGCTGAGACCTGAGGAGATGTCTCTTAAGAAATGTTCTGTATGCTGCCCCTAAAAGTAAGCCCCCAGGCTAAGTTAATGCACATGAAAGAAAAGCAAAGGAAGGTAAGGAAGAAGAGACCCTCTCTCTGTGTTTGAGGCATGTCCAGTGCTTAGAGAGGCACATCTCTGCCAATTCTAGCACAGGCAGAAAACAGCTGGGCAGCACAGACGTGGAAAACATAATGTGATTACCGCATGATGTGGATGGAGAAGGCTAGATTGTAGAGATGCCTCAGTGCCTTGTTTCGGAGCCTGGGTCTGAAATTCATCATTGATCTTTGTATTCAATTTGTATTTAGTGTGTGACTATAGCCGATTTACTTAATCTCAAGGAAAGTGGGGGCAATACAATACTCACTTTATTTGGGCGTCTAGAATAAATAATATACAGAAAGTGAATAGGATGCCACCTACGTCACAGTAAGTGCTCCCAAAATGTTGCTGTTAATACTGTAGATAAGATGTTTTTCAAAAAAATCAAGCAGTTCCTTCATTTAGAAGAGGTAATTTCTTCTCCATGCTAACACCCTGTTCTTATCTATTGTTTTTATCACTTCATCTCCAAATGTAGCATCTTTCAGACCCTTTGCAAAAATTATCACAGGATGAGGATGAGGTCTCAGAGGATAAAACTCTTGCCATGAAAGCCTAACTACTTGAGTTCCAATCCCTTTAAATCAGATGAGTTGGTTCACACCTGTAAACCCAGCAATTCTACTGATAAACATAAGGAGACAGGAGAATCACCCAGATGTTTGTGGGCCAGCTGGACTGCTTTGTGGTGAAGCTTCAGAAACAAAAAGAGAGATCCTTTCTCAACCATGGTGGACACTGAGAATCAAATCCTGATGGTTTCCATGTAAACTCCATTCTTGCACATATATGTGTTAAAAGACTGTAAGAGTTAAGAATATACATTAAAATTATCAGTGCAGTGTGCATTGCCTGAAGTGCATTACCACTTAACTTTGCCTGAACACAAAAGTAGTAGATAGAAGCTAGAAACACACACACACACACACACACACACACACACACACACACACACACACACACACACATGCACACAAACACACAATGTTTGTATGTTTTGTTTCGTGTTAAGACTAGGGAGTTTGAAGAGCAATATTTTTCTTGTGAGTATCAGATTTCTTTGCCATCCCAAAGTAAACTAATATTATATCTGTTAATGATGATCTTGATTTCTGTATTGCTATAGACATGAAGTAACTGACACATAAATGCTACCAAATACTCTTATAATGTATTGTGCACTTGATTACGGATTATATAGTGGCAATGAGGATTACCCACAATGCTCTTTTTCATCAACACTTGGCACAATTAACATAACTGAAAATTTCTGAAGCTCCCTAGTTACAAGGATTTGCATCCCTTGGGTACTTTGATGTGTAAAGAAGAAAAAACTTAATTATAGTGTCTTGATAACATATTTTCACACTGTCTCTGAAACCATTATCTAGAACAATAAAAGAGTATATCATCTAATCTCAGCTCCCTCCCGGTGTAATGGAAAGAATGAGGGTGTGGGTCCATAAGTAGTACAGTGCTTACCCAGCATGCACCAAGCTCTGATACCCAGCAGCTCAGGAGCACATTCCTGGAATTCCAGCACTCCAGGAAGTGGAGGCAAGAAGATCAAGAGTTTATGGGCATCTTCAGCTACATAGTGAGTTCAAGGCTACACTGGGATACGTGAGATTCTATCCCCACAAACAAATCAAAACCAAACCAGGATCATCTGAGCATTTCAAAATTAGCAAATTTAAAAATTCTTATTTCTGGTTACAATTTCCTTTTTTTTTTTCCCCTTTTTCTAAAGTTACTTTATTTAATCATTATTTTACACTTCTGACACATTTCTGTCTCTAGTCTCTCCACCAAGTCCCTCTCCCGGACCATCCCTGTGCATGACCCCCATCTACCCATCCTGTTCTCTTCAGAAAAGGGCAGGCCTCTCATGGTTATCAATAAAACATGGCACAGCATCAGGTTACAGTAAGACTAAACACCTTCCCATGTACTAAGGCTAGGCAAGGTGACCCAGTGTGAGAAGTAGGGTCCCAAAAGCCTGTTAAAGAGTCAGAAATATCTGTGACAATTTCCTTTTCTTAATGATAAGATTTTTTAAAAAAAATCTCAGTGGGGCACAGGGCTTTAATCCCAGCAGAGGTAGGCGGGTTGATGAGTTCACAGCCAGCATGGTCTACTGAGTTCTAAGACAGCCAGACCTGCACAGAGAAGTCCTGTCTGAAGCAAAAAGAATAAAACAAACAAACAAAAAATGAAACCAAAATGACCTCTCAAACAAACAAATAAACAAAACTCAGGTTTTGCTCAGTGTTTCCCTAAACATGAGATTGGTAAACCATGGAGAAATAAATGTCCAAGCTGTATGTAGCAATTGTAATCGAGAGTATATGTGTCTTTGTGACAGATTTTTCCTGGGGGATGAAGCACATTTACTCACCTCAGAAACAAAAGACTAAAGTAATGAAGGTTCCAATGTTCAAATTGATCAAACAATGATTTGTTTTTATTGAAGTTAGTCACAGAAGTGTGGGAGAGGGATTATTTCCAGGGAGCAGGAAGGGACTCAGCAGCAGCTCAGCCTCAACATGGGGCACTCCCGCAATTTGCAACCCTGGAGTAATTTACAGAGCTTATAGTCAGCTCCATAGTTAAAACCCCTTTTTACATCCTCTGGCTGGTCAGAGTCTTCGTACACAGCATCTTCATATGCTCTTTTATACTGTCTGGAAGGGCCGATGTCTACTTTTCTTTAATTACGTGACCTTTGTTTACCTCCTGTTTGTTACCTGAAGCTCAGGAGCCTCCACCTCCTTTTCAGGACAAATATTTCCATTTGAAAGGAATGTTGCAATTCAGAGGAACATACCATGCGACAACATGACATACACAATAACAGAAAAGTGGAAGGGGGGGCCTACAAGTCAAGGCATGCTGACACTTCTATAAGCTGGCAGAGAAAGGGCAAGGGATTTTTTTTTTTTTTTTGCAGAGTTTCCTTGTAGATGTAATTTGCATTTCTGATTCTCAGAACCTTAAGATAATAGATTTGTATTACTTATAAACTACTAAATTTATGCTAATCCCAACTACAGTAATAGGAAAAGATTGTTTAGCTATTAAGTTAGGTGCAACAGTAAAGTCATGATTTCTTACGATCTTTCTCTAAATGTGTATTTTGTGATCAAAATATGACTATGATTTCAACATGTGTATTTTCTTCAGCATAGTAGAAGCCTGAATGCATCTTAGAGTCATATCTTACTAATCAGGTAGCACAGGTGCTCTGTGGTCTATCCACTCCCCTGAGAACCCGAGACAGAGAACTGAGTGACACTTACTAGAAGGAAAATAATGACATAGAGCCTGATGTGATAGCACATGCCTTAATTCTGGCATTGTGGGGGTAGAAAGAAGATGGATGGTTGTGAGTCTCCTTAGTGGGTTCTAGGCCAGAGCTACCTAGCAAGACTCTGTCAAAACACAATTCACATTATGTATTAGCTTTACTTTCTTTTTAAAAACATTTATTTTATTTAATTAACATTTTAAAATCTAATTTACATGCTGACCACAATTTCCTCTTCTTCCTTTCTTTCCATCTTCCCATCCAACTCCCATTTACCCCCTCCCCTTCCACTTTTCCTCCTCTCCATTCAGAAAAGAATAGGCCTCTTATGGGCTCAAACAAAGCATGGCACATCAAGTTGAGTTAGGTCCAAGCTCCTCCCCCGGCATCAAGGCTGGGCAAGGTAATCCAGCATGGGGAACAGGTTCCCATAAGCCAGCTAAGTGCCAAGGACAGATCCTGATCTCACTTCTAGGAGCCTTATAAGCAGACCAAGCTACACAACTGTCACACACATGCAGAGATCCTAGGTGGGGCCCACGCAGGCTCCCTAACTGTTGGTTCAGAGTCCATGACCTCCTAAGGCTCAGGTCAGCTGTCTCTGTGGGTTTCCCTGTCATGTTCTTGACCCCCATGGCTTGTCCAATCTCTCTTCCCTTTCTTTGGGAGGACTTCTAGAGCTCGGCCCAGTGCTTGGCTGTGGATCTCTGCATCTGCTTCCATCAGTTACTGCATGAAGACTCTCTGAGGGACATTAAGGGTGGTCACCAGTCTAATTACAGTAGATGACCAGTCAGGCATCCTCTTCACTAATGCTAGGAATATAGCTGAGTCATTTTTTTGTGGATTCCTGGAAGTTCCCAAAATGGTTCCCATTATCAAGATGTCTTCTTTACTCCCCCACTTTGTTCTGTCCAAGACCAGCCTGCCCCACCCAACCCTCAAGTTCCTATCCCCTACTCAATCCTCAGTTTCCTCAGGAGATCTCTTCTATTTTCCCTCCCCAGGGAAATTGATGCAACCCTCTTTGGGCCCATTTTGTTACCTAGCCTTTCTGGGGCTGTGGATTGTAGGTTGGTTATTCTGTACTTTGCTCCTAATATTCACTTATGAGTGAGAACGTACCATATTTGCCTTTCTGGGTCTAGAAATGAGAATGATTTATTTCTAATTCCATTTATTTGCCTGCAAATTTCATGAGATCATTTTGTTTGTAATACTCCATTGTGTAAATGTACCACATTTTCCTTATCTATTCTTCAGTTGAGGGGAATCTAGGTCTTTTCCAGGTTCTGATAATGCTGCTATGAAGATTATTGAACAAGTGTTCTTGTGATATGATTGAGTATCCTTTGGGTACATGGTGTATCAATCGTGGGATTGGTACAGTGCGCATTTGTAAAGACCTCCCTGCTGTCTGAAGACTATGTATCCTGTTCACTTACCCTGGGCAATGACTCAAATTCCCAATCCCCAAAGAGAGAACCTTGAGTTCCAAGTCTCCAAGTAACACTGTCCACTCACTCTCTAACCCTATCCTCTAATACCTAAGTAATACCTATAGAGACCCTCGAGTCTTCCACACACTTCTGGGGATCAGCAGCAAGAACTACAGAAGGTTTTTCCTGCTTTCAGAAGCCATACCCAGCCCTTGCCTAGTAGGGGCCACTTCTGATACCCCACTCTCACATCAATACTGGTATTTCCTCTGACTGAACCTCTAAGTATTCTTTAGCTGATCTGTAAATCTAACATGTTGGTATAGTAGCAAATAAAGATCCAAATGCCTTGTCAACCAAGTTTGATAGATATTTATATAAAAAAAATTACTAAAAGCTTAACTTTAAATGTTTAAATCCCATTGCAGAAACACAAACAATATGAATGGCACAGACAATATATCAGCATCTGTTCTGGATAGTTTTATGTCAAATGACATAACCTATAGACATCTTAGAGGAGAGAGCTTCAACTGAGAAAATGCCTGTGTAATATGCTGTTGTAGGGCATTTTCTTAATTAGTGATTGGTGAGGGAGGGTCCAGCACATTGGTGAGTGGGGTGCCATCGCTGGACTAGTGATCCTGGGAAATTATGAGAAAAGAGTCTGAGCAAGCCATGGTGAGCAAGTCAATAAGCAGCACCCCTCCATGGCCTTTCCTTCAGCTCTGTCTGCAGGTTCTTGCTCTATTTGTGTTCTTGTCCTGACTTCCTTCGATGATAAACAGAGGTATGGAAGTGTCTTAGTTAACATTTCTATTGCTGTGAAGAGAAACTATGACCATGGCAACTCTTATAAAGGTAAAACATTTAATTGTGGCTGACTTACAGTTTCAGAGGTTTAGTCAATTATCATCATGGTACAACATGGTGGCATGTGGCAGACATGTTGCTGGGGAAATACCTGAGAGTTCTATCTAAGTCTTGACTCAAAGGCTACAGGATGAGGTCTGAGGCACTGGGAGATATCTTGAGAATGTATGAGACCCCAAAGCCTGCCTCCACAGTGACACACTTCTTCCAACAAAGCCACAGCTACTCCAACAAGGTCACAACTGCTAATAGTGCCACTCACTCCCTTTGTGGGCCATTTTCTTTCAAACTACCACAGGAAGTGTGAGCCAAATTAACCTTTTCTTTCCCAACTAGTTTTTTGTTCATGGTGTTCCACTGAATTAACAGAAACCCTAACTAAGACACCACCCAAACTCACTACTCCTATAGTAATGTTCCCTAGGAAATCAGCTTATATTATGTACAATATTTTAGAGTAGCAATTACAAATATGCTCAAGGAGCTTAAAGACGATAGGATAAACGGCACAATGAACCCTACAAAATACCATTAGTTCAATAAAATAGAGAATTCTGGATATGAAAACAGAATTTAACAGAAAATTTCTGAAGAAAAGCCAAATTTGACTTAACTCCAAGTGAGAATTAAGCAAATAGAACAAAAATCCCAATGGAAAGCCTCAGCAGCAGAATGAATCAAGCGATCAATTGGAAAGTAGAATACCAAGGCTGATGACAAGGTAGAGAAGGTGGGTCACTCATTTAAAGAAAATGTCGAATATAAAAATCCCTATGAATAGAATATGAAGGAACTTTGACACACTATAAAAAACAAAAATCCAGAAATAATAGGCATAGGAGAAGTACAATAAACTCCAATAAAAGACACAGAATATATTTTCAACAAAACCATAGACGAAAACTTCCCTCACCTAAAAATTAAGTTGTCTATGGCGTAGAGCACACCAAACAGACAGGACCGAAGGAAATGTCCACATCATGGAATAAGTTAAAACCCCAACACTTTGTTTACAAATAAAGAAAAGCTATTGAAAGGTATGTGAGAGTAAGACCAAGTCACACATAGAGGCAGACCTGTAAGAATCACAGTTGATTTGTCAATGGAGACTGTCAAAGCCAGTAAGTAGTACTTGAAATAATGTTCTATTTGTACTGAAAGACTACAGATGCTGGCCAAGACTGCCATATCAACAACAGTAACAACCAGTCATAACAGAAGGAAAAAATTGCATGATAGAAGCATATTAAGGGAATCTAAGGCCACTACGCTGGCTCTACAGAGGATGCTGGAAGAAACTGTTTGGTCTGAAGAGAAGGCACAGGGAATAGACACTTCCATAACAGTTAGTCAAAAGAAGACTAGTCATCACGAAACAACTGACAGGAAATAATACACATCTTTCAATAACAACTCTGAATAGTAATGATCCCAACTCCCCAGTAAAGGGACACAGCCTAACCTGGATTTCAAACAGGATCTGTCCTTTGTTCTTTCATCATCAAAGACAGATGCCGCCTCAGTGGAAAAAGAAAGAGGAATTATAGCAAAGAAGAAAGGTACTAAGAAGAAAGGAGGCATTGCTGTTCTACTATCTGACAAAATAGAGTTCACACCAAAACTAGCCAGAAAGGTCGATCAAGTACTTTAATGACACTCTGTGTCTTTGTGCTTCCTTAGGCCATTGATTGCAAGAGAATGACAGGTCTGGTCTGAGATTCAAAATGAAGTGCTTTGTCATCATCTCTTTAGTGTTCTTTAATTGACCAGTTCTTAGTTTTTGACACTACAGGCCAGTTACGTTGTAAAGTAAAAAGTAATTCAGGTTGGCCCTGATGTTTCCTCACAATAAAATACAGTCTTTGCAGACATGGCTGTCCCCTGAAATGGCTTGTTTCAGGCACGGTCAGCCTCTATGTATTCTTAGGTGTCTCTATAAGCTCTTGAGCACTGTCCCCTTCAAGTTGTTTGTAGAAAAGTTTCAGAGCCATCAGGAAACTTTCATGCTCTGAGAAAGTACTGGAGAAAGTATTTGGTTATTAGGGTTTTCCCTTTCATTGAATTATTCTAGGATTCACGCGCGAGGGTGATGATGACACATGCTATAATAGCAATGGTGATAAGTCCACATATGTAGAGAAATGTGATAGAATTTCACCTTGAAGCATACTGCCCTCGTGTATTGTCCATGGCAAACACTGACTAAGCACATTGGTTCCCAGTTTTTCACCTGTACTGAGAAGCTGCATAGAGAGTGTGTGGGCTCTGGAGTGGAGCATCATGGGAGCCATCAGGTGCCTTAGGTCCAGGAATTGCAAGACCATGGAGAAAAATCAACATTTTCAACTGTGGACAATGGTGAAGCATTTGACTGTACATCTTAACCACAGCATTGCGCCTTCGGTGGTCAGGAAGTGTCCCCACCCATCTGCTCACAGTATCTCCTAACCTTTGTGTTCTTACTGCAGCTCTTTGGGCTATGCATTTTCCTCGTTTCCCTAAATGTAGCTGATGGCGGTCAAGTTTAGGATTGTTAGTAACGACTAACAATGGGGCAGAGGAGATGGCTCAGTGAAAGAGTACGTACTGCGCAAACTCAAGGTAGAGTTCAGATCCTCAGGACCACGTAAACTCCAGACACTGCAGTTACCTTCACTAATAATGGGGCACCAATGGTGAGACGGCAGGCAGGGACATTTAGAAGCTCACAGGCCAGCTAGACTAGACTGACTGTGATTTAAGCCAGAGACCCTCCCTCCAACAGGGCAGAGCGCAAAGATCCAGGACATAGGACCAGTTACTCTGTTTTCAGCTTGAATTTAGCAAACCTGCTTGGTGGCTACTAACTACTAATTTTGCCTGTATTCCTGTTTCTTTTTCATCTACATCAAAGATCAAGATACTTTTAAGAAATAAGTTGAATCAAGCTGAGTTTATCCTCCACATGCATGCTGTGGCACTTGCATATATGCTACATACATAGATAGCACACACACCAATTTTTAAAATTAAATAAGAAAACACATCATATTCTTTTTTTTTTTTTTTTTGAGAAAGGAATCAGAAAATGGGAACTTCTTCTCATTGTGGTACCTCATACAATTATTAGGAACCACCTCTCACAGTTCTCCTATTACTGGTGTTGACTAACTTGATTACAGGATTAATCTACTCTATTTACAATTCCCCTGAAAAGATATATAATGTGGGAATAAGCTTTGTTCTGATTTGTATGTTATTTTTCTCACCATAATTTCTCAGTAGAGCATTTTCAGACTGAACAAACAGAATGTCTGTGGTGGGTAGGAAAGAATGGGAGATGGCATGGTGTGTCAGCCAACTTTCCATGGCCTATGTAAATGCGGAGCCTGGTGCTGGTGGCTGTGGTTCTTGCGCAGATATTTTATGAGATGAAGTGTCACTGGTGTATTAACAGCGAGAAGAAAATGGTGCTGGGATAAGGCTAATCATTACACCCCTTCTCTCAATTACATTTTGTAGTTCTTAAATGAAACATTGTGAAAATGTCATATATAATCATCAGCATTAAGAGCCCACATGAAACCATGACATAGGACCAGTTACTCTGTTTTCAGATTGAATTTAGGAAATCCCCTTGGGGGCTACTAACTGCTAATTTTGCCTGTATTCCTGTTTCTTTCTCACCCACACCAAGGATAAAGATACTCTTATGGAATAAGTTGAATCAACTTACTAACAGGGAGTTAAGACAGACAGACCGTTTTCTAACCTTTCTTTAGCTTATTTAGATTTTTTTGGAGGGGTGGGGCACAGATCTAGATCAGTTTGACCAAAGAAGCTGAACTTTACCAAGCAGTCTCACAACTCAGGGTTCTTGGTAGGTGTTAAGTTCAGCGATGTGGAAAGAGCTTTCCCAATCTTACTGCACAGTCAACTGGCTGCTGTACATGTGTGTCCACCCGGTGTCTCAAGGGCACAGTGGTCTTGTGGGCAGAGATTTTTAAAAGTTAATTCTATCTCTTTTGTACCATAAATAAAGTAGGTTATAGATTCATAACAATTTACATCTACTTTTTTGAGTTACATTCATGTAATTCTTAAAGTAAGCAGCTTAAGACATGTTTGGATTAGGGCAGGCATTGAAAGGTGGAAGAGGCAGAAATACTGTGTTCAGTCTGCAAAGGAAAGAATGGAAAAATAATGCGCTGGCTCTTGGGAAAGAAGCCTCAACAGATCTGCTCTGGGTCTGTATTTTTCCCATCATTTGCCTGGATCTGAAAAATCACATTGTCTGATTTTAGGAATCTAAGATGACCCAAAGACATCAGGATTAAATATAGCCAAGTAAGTCATTCCCTCTGGCTACGAAGCCCTTGTTTCATGAACTTCTGCCCTGCTGCGAAGCTCCGAATGTTGGGTCTCATTTATAGGCAAATAAAAACAAACTTTGGTGGCTGCTTCTGCAGCTGCAAAGAAAAGAATTATCCTTCCTTCCTTCCTTCCTTCCTTCCTTCCTTCCTTCCTTCCTTCCTTCCTTCCTTCCTTCCTTCCTTCCTTCCTTCTTTCCTTCCTTCCTTCCTTCTTTTCTTTCTTTCTTTCTTTTCTGGCTCTTTTAGGAGGTGCGGTAGAAAAATTAGTACCAGATGGCTCAAGGAGAAGAAACTCGTCTTACTTTTATGGCCCAAGCTGAAGGTGGCCCAAGTTTCAAATCACTTCCGGAACAGATGTACCAGAGAAAGCCTCCCCCGCCATTTACAGGGCAGGTCTCATGGTTCACTGTTATGCTGGTGCTGTCTGATTGTAGTATGGTGGGACCGCGACTTTAATTGCCACCTCAGCTCTGAGCCTGTGTGAACATGGCCAAGCCTATTCAGAAATATTCTCCTCATATGGGTTAGTGACAACAGAAAGAAGCCTCTGTGTGTGGCCTTTGGGTAGCTTAGTCTATCTGTGGAACAAGAAACAATCACCAGACAGACCAATGCTTTATTACAGCTAATGGTAGGACTGTATTTTTGAATGAAGAGAACAGAGGTAAGAGAATTCTACAAGTGAGAAGTGAGTTATGGTTTGGATAGTGAACAGTTTTCTCATTGTGAGTATCAGGAGGGTAGGAATGTCATTTGAATACATTTTTAAAGACAGGACCTCTGGGAGCTGATTAGGGTTAGATAAGGTCATCTGTGGAAAGCTGGCTTCTTGACAGGGAGGGTTGGAGGATTGTGCCTGCTAGAGTTGATGTTGTAAAGTTAATGTTGCTTTAAGGGTACTGTTCCAGAAAGTTCTCTGTTAGGTGTGTCCTTAAATCAGGAAGGCTTTATGAGCCCTCATTAGTGGCCATGGTTCTCTGTTGTCATGTGATTTTGCTCTACTACTCCAGAAGTGTCTTCAGTTTCTAAACTAGTGGTCAAGAAAAAGACGTACATGCCTGTACTCTCATCGCTTGGGAAGTGAGGCAGGAGGATCATGAAGCCAAGTCGTCCTTGGCCTCAGAGCATGTTTGCAACCTGTCTAGGCTACATGAAATCATGTCTTATAAAACGCTAGTCTTTGTCAAGGCAAAGAACCGCACATTTCTCTGTTCTTTGCTGTGTTCACAGCAGTGAAGTATATCTGGGGGCTGGGGAGATTGCTCAGCTGTTAAGAGAAATCACCTGAAACTCTAGCCCCCATCCCTTTGGTTTCCTCCAGCACTGTACTTATATACACAAATTTACTTGTGGGGTATGCTACATGTGTGTAGGTGTTAGTGTGTGCTCCCACACATGGGCACTGGAGCACATGTACATGTTAAAACAAGTCTTTAAAAATAGTGCCCCTAGTATACAGAGAGCATTTCTTCTGTTCTTGCTGGAAGTAACTGAAAATCATTTCTTTGCTCAGACTCAAGAATAATTTGTGGTTGTCATTACTTATAGGGCTTTTTAGTAATCAAAATACTTTAGAGAGTGTAAAAATTATTATTGTATAGTTTGAGAATGTAAAATTCTGCTTTTGGCTGGGCAGTGATAGTGTACACTTTTAATTCCACACTTGGGAGGCAGAGGCAGGTGTGTTCCAGGCCAGCCTGATCTACAGAGTTCTAGTACACACAGCGTTAGACAGTAAAACCCTGTTTCAAAAATCCAAAAACCAACCAACCAACCAACCAACCAACCAACCAACCAACCAACCAACCAACCAAACAAACAAAACCCCTACTTTTGCAGAAGATACTTACTCTCTACATGTATAGCTTAATTGCCCCATCTGAATCTTCCTGTTCTCACATTTAAAGAGAGAACAACTTTCTTGTTCACCTAGACATGCTTTGCCCAGTTCTAGTACAGCGCCCCTCCATCCACTCTACTGGGGACTGAGCCCAGGTCCTCATGCAGGGTCTCATCAACGCTTACTAGGACGAACAGTCTACTGAATTGAAGCCCATGTACTTCCTCCTCATATACATTCCCTTTCTCTTTCTCTTTCTGGAAACAAAGTCTTACCGTGGAGACTGGGTTGATCTATCCCATAATCTCCCATCTTTCCCCTCCCCAAATGCTGCAATTTATAGGCACGTGTCACTGTATTGGCCTCTGATCTCACCTCAGTTCCTTTTAATTCACTTTTTCATTATGTGTGTTATGAGCTGAATTATGTGCCCTCTCTAAACAATTTGTTGAAATCCGCAGGTCCAGTAGCTTAGGCTGTGAATTTGTAAACAAGGTACTTGTGGTGATCTGGATTTGACTATCAGCTTGGGTCAGAGTGCAATATGACTGGTGTCCTGTACAGAAGGAAAATATGTGGCTACAGAGAGCCATGAAAAGATGGACAAACACATGGAGGACAGAGTACATGGCAAAGCCAGGGGGCTGGAGTGGTGCATCTCAAGTCAAGCAAGGCTGGTAAGGACACTTGGATCTGGCCAACTTGGTAATTCTACCCTCAACACCATAAAACAATAAGTTTTGGTTATTTTAAGCTACTTGGTTGTGACATTTCACTGGCTATCTTAGGACCTATCACCTGATATATAATAATTGGGCTTTAGCCTGTTTACTTGTGCTATTTCTGTCTACCATTACAGACTCTAGGCTTTAGAGGGAAGGGACATGAAATACTTTGTTCACTTTTATACTTCAGTACTCAGAACAGTGCATGGAACTCAATAAATATTTGTCAATAATGCAGAGATAAATAATTTATTTTTTCATGTAAGAGATAATTTGTTCTCTTTGGAAAGAAAAGTAACAGTCTACCTATCAGTGAAATGGGACACAATTTCAGAAATATAAGATTATATTTTTACTTTATAATCTATTATGGCTCTTAAAAAAAAAAAAAACGCTTCATAATTGGAACTACTTGGTAGGAAGACTTCAGAATCTTTGGCGACAATATGAAGGCATTGTTGCCAGGAGAGAATCCACGTGATTCAGAAGCTTTGCTGAGTACAGAGGGTCAAGTCATTGTGTGCAGGATGTATTGTATGTATTTGTGTATGTGTGCTTGTGTGTCTGTGGGTGTTTATGGTTTGGTGTGTGTATGTGTGGTATATGTATAGTGTATGTGGTATATATATTGTGTGTGCGTATGTGTGGTAAACATATAGTGTGCATGTATATGTCTGGTGTGTGTGTGTGTGTGTGTGTGTGTGTGTGTGTGTGTGTGTGTATGTGTGTGTGTGTAGTGTATGTGGTATATGTACCATGCATATGTGTGCGTTGAAAAATTACTGCCTATTTCTTTTCTGTTGACAGTGGAGCATCGAAATGCAGTCTTTTTTTCAGATTGCTGTGTCCTTCGTCTTTGCATTACTGACCTCTGCTGTCCTAAAAGCACATCAGTGTGCCTCTGTAACAGGAAATAGCAGACTTGAAGGCCACAGAGACTTTGCTTTTTATTTCCTCAGAGGTCTCTTAGGTGTGGAGGTTCACTTGTGAGAACTGCATAGGATCACACATGTATGTTAGTTTTCAGGTTACTGTATTCAAAGGAGAAACAGCCTGTGTCTCCAGAGGTACTCTCTGCCAGTGACTGCAAAATATGGTAGTCAGGGTGATGGGGTGGCTGTTTTGTTTTCTAAAAATATCCCCTCATTCTCCTCAAAAACCCACCTTAAAGAGGACCCCCCCCCCCGCCGCCGCCCCTCCGCTTGTGAGTTTTGGGTGCTGGGAATTAGCAAGCAATATTCACTCTTAGCCACTGAGCTGCCCTCAAACCTCCACTGATAATTTGTACCACGATGTGCTTTGATCAAGAAAATAATCCCTAGGGCTCCCGAGTACTCGAACATATCTGCTAGCAAATTAATGAGCTCATTTCCTAATCAAGTTAATGATTACTTCAGATTTTTAAAACGCCTGTACCCTTGATTCTGTGAATTCTGAACACTATCTAATTCGATTGCCTCATCTGCCCAACCCACGTGAGGGAAGAAATTCCGTGTCTTCCTTTCAGGGTTAGATGAACAATCTAACATGACTCACCCGGAACATTTTAAGATTATTGATTCTACTGGAGTTCCTCTGATAAGGCACAAGAATGATGTCCTTAAATAGAAAGAAAATAATCAGAGAATGTACTCACACACAAATAGGGTTTCTGATAAGTGAATTTTGGAAAGTCTCACACTTGGTGAATCATTAGCTCACGGCCACGGTGACAGCCATAGAGGCTGGGCAGATGCTGCCACCTGCTGTTTACTGGTGGTATAACTCTTTTACGTAACAAATTCGCTTCCCAAAACTGCATTTCTTTTCCCAGAGAGATCATACTTGCCTTAATTCTATTTTCTTTTAAAATTACTTATGTTTTTACTAACTTACTTTTAAGTAATATTCTATCTGTTCGCTGAAATACTTAAAGTCCTAATTTTCTTGAGATCTCCTTTAGTCTATTGAAACAAATAAACAAAATCAGCTTCAGGTTTGAACAGATTACAGTTTAAGCAACTGAAATCTCATTGAAAAATGTCATTCTCCTACTGAATTTGAAGCAATCAAGATTTTATTTTGTGGAAAATGATTTTACTTCCTTTTTTGCTTAGTCTTTTCAGGCTGTTATAAGAAAATAACAAGTTATGTAGATTATAAGAGAAGAAATATTTATCTCAGTTCTGTAGAATGAGGAGAATTAGACAGAAGCATCATAGGATGCCTACTCATGGCTACTTCATTGGTAGAGGGACCAGTGATCTGACCCTTTTAACTTGACACCCTTGGTCACCTTCCGAAGGCAACATGCATCATAATCTAGAAGTTAAGGATCTGAATGCAGGGTTCATAGTGTTAGGCCATGGCACTGTAAACACACTGGATGACAGTGACTGAGTGGCTAATTCTTTTTTATTAGGCTGACAACCAATTTCTTTTCTTGCTAATTAGTTTTCTGAATTGTGCTAGATGATTGTGCGATATGCATCCAGCACAGTTTCCAGTGTGTCATCCATTAAATCCAGAAATAAAGTAAATGTCAAGAAACTTTCAGTTTTATTTCAGGTTACTTTAAATGCTCTGAGCTAATACCTGGCTTAAAGTAAGTTGGACACAAAGAAATTGAACTTGAGTTTGTGCAGTTAAATGTCCCTTATTTAGCCCAAATATCTTGGTCTGTTTAGTTCTATTGTTTGTTGCTATTTATGTATTTATTTATTTATTTTAAAGAAAGTTTGTCTATGTAAACAGCTTTGGCTGTTCTGGAACTCACTTTGTAGACCAGGCTGGCTTCGAACTCAGAGAGATCCACCTGCCTCTGCCTCCTGAGTGCCAGGATTAAAGCTGTGCACCACCACAGCCCAGCACATTTAGTTCTCTTAACGCCAAAGTGTATTCACTTTTACTATCCCTTTTGAGTTAGCTTCATCAATTTGTGTATTAGATACTCAGTCTTTTTCTACATTTACTTTCTGAATGAGTCCGGAAGTGCATTGCTCCACATTCTCTCCATGTAAGAATCACCTTTGCATTGTGACCTAGTTCTGAGTGTAGACTTTAACCATGTCACGCCCAGACGACAGACCCATAAGAGCTGTGGAAGCACAGATGGACTTAATCTAAAGTCATGTTCCAGAGGTTACTTTCACTGAGCCTGTGATAAAATCCCCTGAGGTGGCATTCCTTTCATGCTTTGGCTCTCTCCTTCTATTGTGTGTCTCTAGACAGAGTCTGGAACTCACCATTCGGGCTGGCTCTTCTGGGTAATTTGTCTACCTTTACCAACCTGAGACTTTAAGGAGCACCATAAAGTTCAGAGGAAAATTTCAATTAGCATGTGACTCAATAGCCAATAGACTCTATAGTGTTGGTGAGACTAGTAAGCAGATTTAAAAAAAGCCCTTGCTGAGAGCAAAAGCCTGACAAACTGAATTCATGGACACCCATCCCTCTCTGGGAAAAAAAAAAAAAAAAAAAAAGAGGTCTTTGGACCTCCATACACCTACCAAGGCACTTGCACACCACCCCAATAAATATACGAAAAGAAGAAAGTTGTTTGTAGCCTGGAAATCTAGGGGCCCTTGTAGAATTTTGCTGACCACGTGTCTCATCTGCAGTGGCCCCGTTCTCCACTCGGCCTTGACACCCCCATCTCCCATTCCAGTGGGGCATCTCAAGGAAGCTTTCTAAAGCACAGTTCTGGTTAAGTTAAATATCTCTCCTTCTACAGTAACAATTAACGAATTGAAGGCTTTCCTGGTAGGTAAATAAGGTCTAGGGAACGGCCTGCATCATTCCGGCTCTTTGCTTCCTTAATGCACTGTCTAGTGCTCCCCTTGTTTGCTCAGTGTATGAAGGAAGGCTCACGCTTTGGCTTCTATTGCCTAGCGTTAGCTCCAGAGTTACAAACAGCATTTGTTTCAAGGCCGCATACCAATGCAAAACATGCCTCCAAAGAGCTTTGCCTTAACCTCTACCCTTTGAAAGCCTTTTTTTTTTTTTTTTTTAAATCTATGCTTCTACTGTAGTTAGTAAAGAGGCTTCCCTGTTCCATCAAAGGGGTTTATTCCTGTAGGTATAATTGCATGGTTTATCTTTGTCTCTCTACAAGCCTGGTGGTGTCTTATAGAAACAGCATGTTCTAGATTTTTTTTTATTAACTAAAAAAAATAATAAAAATGAGAATGTTATATAAGCCAAGAGTTTAAGGACATTCCCTTATCGTTTGCATCTGGCTGACAATCTTTGTTCCTTCTTCTATGGCCACGGATTTTCAAGCTCAATATTCCCCCAATCTTTGAGTTTGATTAAATTCCTTAGCTCTTGCCTAATATTGAATGATCGAGTCATTTATTATCCTCTTCTACTATGAATAAATGCTTTTGTTTGATTTTTGGTAGCTGAAGAAAAAGGTCTCTGCTTCAGTCTCTGGAGGTGTTAAAGACTAGAGGCTTAGGCTTACATCTTATTTTTCATTCCCATAGTTAACATTTTTCTAATACTAGGAATAGCTCTGCACAAGTCATTCCTGACTAATGGACTGCGCTGTGTGAGTCACGTATGACTCGGCAAGTATTTCAGATTCTTAATGAGTTACCATTTATTGAAGAGGCTGCCCAAACACCCTTAGTCACGCAGCTTGCACATTTTCAGTTAGTGACTAATTGAACATAAGAGCACAAATTTACTTAGTAACTTTCCAGATTTCCAAAGAACTTTAGCATTACTTATCTCCTTTAGTTTCATGAATCACATACCATCAGATGTGAAAATGCTTCCCTTTCTCTAGAGACCTTTCTGGACTTTACATCCCATTGGAAAAAATCCATCCAGAAAAGCATCAATGAATGAATGAATGAATGAATGAATGAATGAATGAAGGGCCTGAACTATGGGATGATGAAGTAGAAATGAAATGGAACCAGAAAAAGATGAGTTTAAGATTTATTTTTATTTAGTGGGGTGGGGGGATGGGGAGGTGGGTGTGAAGGTATACGTGCCAAGGCTCAGAGGACAACTCTTCAGGGCTTGGTTCTCTCCCATTCCAGAAATGGTCATTTTTTTCCTGTTTCTGCTTCCCATCTTCCCAAACGAATGGAAGGGCTGGGATTGGAGGCAGGAACCATAATGTTTGACCATTTTACATCAGTTCTGGGGAGCAAATCAAGGTTGTTGGGGTTGTGTGATACTTTTATCTATTGAATTATCTCATCGACTCTAGAAATGACTTTAAAATTGTATATCTGATCAACAAATAAAGCTATTCAGCTTAATTAAGATATCTCAAAGAAATGGAGAGCAATATTATTATAATACCACTAAAAACTGTAAAGAAGTCAATTTCCCCTGGGTAGCCTACAAATTGATGCAAATTCAAAATGATAACCTTTTTTGTTGCATGTTTTAAAGATATTGGCTTCAAAATTCATTTATAAAGGAATTTTGAAAAGGGACCATGAAGGCAGATTTGTGTTTATAAAAGGCCCCTCCCTTTATACTCTGTCTGTACTCTGAATTCCTTACATAGACATCAGACGTTAGATTTTTTTTTCTCTCCCTACATACCAATGTTTACTACCTGTCTTCTTCCATCTGCCAGAGTGGCTCCTAGATCTTAAGAAGACCTTTTGCTCATGCTTACCAGTTTATTAGAAAATGTAGCAGAGGATACAGGCAGCTGCCTAAGACAAGTTCCAGGGAGGGTTTTAGAGCCGTCTCCAGGTTCTGTTGGGAGCGTATCAGCAACTTAGTACCTCCATGTCCTCAGTGTTCAAGAAACACAGATCATAGGCTTCTGGTGGTCTCTACCAATTATTATTCATTTTTATTGAAAATTCATGTAATATATTGTGGTCACAGTTTACCCTCCCCCATTGACTCCAAGATCTTCCCACCTTGAAACCCATCCAATTCAGGATTTCTTTTTATCTCTTTAAAAATCAAATAGACACATTAAAAACAAGAAAAAAAAGAATGAAAAAAACCCAAGAAACACACACAAACAAGACCATAAAGACACACATCTAAAAAACCACAAAATGCAAGCAAAAGACAAGAAAGATAAAATACGACGGAGGAGACAACGGTACAGGTAGATTCCTTTTACCAGCAAGTGAAACTTCTTGTGACAGCAATGGGCTGAATCTAATTGAATTGCCGGCCAAAAGGGCCCATGGAAACCCCAAACCACTCAACCTACTGCCACAAACTAATGGTAAGACCCTACTCATGAAGAGAACACCTGTCGGATTAAACATGCAGAAGTAGAACTGGTACTTGTCTCGAACTTTTGTGCCTACTCTTCATGGTACTGGATGGTACCCTGCACGCTACCAGAGAAGAAAGGGAAACAGCAGTGTAGCTACGACCCTCTGCTTTGCAAAGGTGACCTGCATGCAAAATATGCTCACACAATAGGGACTCTGTCAGTTATTAACCAGCTTCTGGGTTCTATCTACTGTAGGAGGTGCTGATTGAACTCTGAACTTGTCATTGTGAGTTGGTCTTTCTGGTGACCAACTCCCTCATCACTGAGGTAATAACGAGGACAGTCCTATCAACCAGGAAACCATAAAGCCTTGGGTACTCCACCAACAACTCAAGGTCAACTGTGAGGACCAAAGATTCCTCTAGGACACTTGTTGCTCAGGACATTGCTAGTGTGTGAGGAACTCTGTTTCAGGGCCAGGCCGAGAATAAATATGTATTTCTGTTTAAGTGGCAGTGTCATAAAATATACCTTAAGATAGTGGCAATAAAGTGACATAGAGCTAGCACAACACTGAACAAATGAACTGAGGAAATGAAATATGAAACCCAGAAACAAACCATTTCATCTTATAAACTTAGTTTAGGGAAAACTGTTCAGGAAAAACCCACTGTGTCTGAGACTGCTACTCAGACTCATCCTCAACCTCAATGCTTTCTTAGTTGTGGAGCCCACAGCTTCCAGTAAGATATATGGCTGACCACAATGGAGACAATTACTTCCCAGCATCCCTTTCAGCCAAGTGGCTATTGATTAATTTCAGATCAACAGGGTCTCTGGACCATCTCTGCATGGCTTCATTCTTGCCTACTAGTTGCAGGAAGTAGTTTTAAATTGATTATGTGTGTGTGGGTGCAGTGAGTTCATGCATTCTGTAGTACACTTACGTCAGAGTTGACTTTTCCTTCCACATGATGATCCTGTTAAATTAAAAGTTATAAAAAGGCATTTGAAAAAAATGTTTTGATGGCATTGTTTTCTAAAATAGCCTCTTTGTTTTAAGAAAAGAAGTTTTGAGTTATTATATGTGTTTGTAGTAGTGGGGTTTCCCAGTCCCGGGCGGCTAGAGGCCCAGAGACCCACAGACCTGCCGCCCGAGACCCCTTAGCCGCCCAGCTGCCCGGGTCCCCAGAAACGACTCAGACACTTATATTAACTTCATGCTGTTTGGTCTATGGCTCAAGCACATTGCTAGCTAGCTCTTATATCTTAAATCAACCCATTTCTATTAATCTGTCGGCCACGTGGCCCGTGGCTCACCTGTGTTCCTTACATGTTTCTTCTTTGGCGGCTTCAGCTCATCTGCCTCTGACTCCACCCTGCTTCTCCTACCTGTGCTCTGATTTCTCCTCTTACATCTTCTATGGTGCCTGCCATGCCCCAAAACAGCTCCTTTATTTAAAGATTGATATTCACAGCATACAGAAAGGCATTCCCACATCATGTATAAATTCTCAAAGTATATAAATTATTTTATTTTGTTAGCCTTTTTGAGAGATTTGCTTGTGTCTGTTTTATGAGTGTTCTGCCTGCACATACATATGTGTACTACCCTCATGTCTTATGCCCAAGGAATTCAGAAGAAGACATTTATGGACTATTATGTAGATTCTGGGAACCAAACCTAGGGCTTTATAGAAGCAACAAGTTCTCCCAGTCACCAGCCACCTCTCTAGCCCATACATTCTTGATATAATAGAATTCCATGTTTTAAATTACACTTGCTCTAAAATATTCACTTGATTTTACGTGCATTGTTGCTTTGCCTGTATGTATGTCTGTGTAAGGATGTCAGGTCCCCCAGAATTAGAGTTACAGACACTGTGAGCTGCCATGTGGGTGCTGAGAAGAGCTGGATAAAAAGAGCATGCAGTGCTCGTAACTGCTTAGCCATCTCTCTGATTTACTGGATTCTTAATCTGTATTTTAAAGAACAATTTATAAATAATTCAAGGGAACATGCATTTACCATATGAAACACACAAAGACTATGAGAAGAAAAGAAACTTCCCGAAGGAAACGTAATTCATCCCTTCTTTTGTTGACTCTAAGGAGAATATACGACATCTGGTAAATAAGAATACTATCAGACAGTAGACTTGATGAAGGGAGGGATTTTTTGTTTTGTTTTATTTTGTTTTTTTTCTGAGACAGAGTTTCTTTGTTAAACAACTTCAACTTCAGCTATCCTGGAACTCACTTTGTAGACCAGGCTGGCCTGGAACTCACAGAGATCCTATTGCCTCTGCCTCCCAAGTGCTGGCATTAAAGGCGTTTGCCACCATGCCAGGTGACTTTTAAAAGGCAAGTTATTTATTTATTTGACTTCTTTAAATACTTTACCTTTGTTGTCAAATGCTAAGTAATATGTATGGTACATATGGCCATGCATTTTTTTTGTTGTTGTTGTTTATCTAAGCAGTAAAGGGACTGGGGGTATAGTTCTGTATTGGAGTACTTGCCTATCATGTGCATAGCCTTGGGTTAAATCACCAGCATTGACAAATTAAAAATCCTCTGCGGAAGACAACACAGTGAAAGCATGTGTACTTGTTGACCAAATCCTCTTTGTTGGGGTTGGCTAAGTGGCTGCTTGCCTTGTCTTCACTGGGTTTTTGAAATTAAAGTTTCAGTGAAACTCTGCCATGTGTTTGCTTGTTGTCCATGGCTGCCTTCACCTGTGACAGGCATGGGTTCTTGGAATGGAGATTAGATTACCATGAAATGCACAATACTTACACTGGCCAGAGAAAGGTTGCTGCCTCTTCCCTGACTATAAGTTCAGGTTGCAACTATCCTTCAACACTTCCTAAGTGTTTATCTATAAGACTTGTACTTTTTTTTCCTCATTGAAAAATTAAGAAAAGTATGAAATGAGCACTGTCTGAGGCAGAGAAAACAGTATGCATGGGATCCATCTTTATCTCAAGCTTTCTGTTTTTGCCATCAGGCAACATTTTCTCCACCTTCAAGCCTTCAACTGACCCTAACTGGTACTTGCCTTCTACTGAGTAAAGAACCATCTAACTTCTCAGACAGACTGGATCATCCGATGTCTTCAGTACTCAGCGATGCTAGGTATGCACTATGAATCTCAAACCTTGTAAACTTGAAATCACCCGTGCTGTCCTGCAAAGGATAGACAATTTGGTGGCAAACGGTCATGCATGTTCCTCATTCAGCGCAGACAACACAGGGCAGTATTTCATTGCATGCAGATTTCACATTTTATTATCTATTTCCTGCCTTTTGACTATAAGTAGCAATGCCATGACATTCATATGAATGTATTTTTTTTTTCTGTGTGTATCCTTAATTCTTCTGGGCACATATCTAAAAACAGAACTACTGGACCATACAACAATTCTATCTTTAATTTTTGGAAGAGCCTCTGGAATGTTTTCCATAATTACTGCTATACTTTATATTTCCATTAATGATATTTTAGGACCCCAGTTATCCCATAACTTTCTGACACTTACTTTTCATTAAACATTACAGCTGTTTAGCTTGGTGTTTTGGTGGTACACAGTGAGAATGAAGGTGTCTCTGAATCTTTCATATGCTTTAAGGACCCTTTACCCCTATGGGGTTGCCTTGACCAGCCTTGATATGAGGGTTTGCGCCCAGTCTTATCACACCCTGTTATGCCATATTTGGTTGATATCCCTGGAAGGCCTGCCCTTTTCTGAAGGGAATGGAAGAGCAGTGGATCTGGGGGAAAGGGGAGGGGGGAGGGAACTGGGAGGAGCCTGAGGAGGGAAACTGTGGGCAGGGTGCGTTGTATAGGGATGAATAAATAAAAAGAAAAAAGGAAAAGAAAAAAAAAAACCTGTATGCTACTTTCTAGGTGTTCACAGAGCAAAGGCATAAGGCTTAGCAAAAGTCTCCAGTTTATATGAATTCACATATTCTCACATGGTGCATTTTGGTTTAAGCTAAACCATCTCTCCTGCCCTGATGCTGCGTTTTAAAACCTGAACTCCTTCTCATTTTATTCCAGTAGCTAGTAGGCTATTGGCTGTTTCACATATACACACATTTACAAGAGTTTACATGTGATCATGTCCTTAACTTTGTTGTGCACACGGGATAGAATTAATTATCACCAGGGAACTCCCCCTATCCCCCCCCCCCCCCCCCGCCAAACTGCACTGTGCACTGCGCTTAAATGTGCCTGAAATAAACTACTCTGTGTCAGTCTCTCAAAGTCTGAATCAAAATTGGCTACTGAGTTCTGTGAAATGATATTCCTTCTTGCCTCATCTGGATTGACACTGTGGTGTTTGCAAAGACCCAACACCCACTGACCCGAATCCCAGTTATCTTTCTTGTAAAATCTACTAATATAGTGCATTAAAATGTTCACCTTTTCTTTTAAAACAAGACCTTAAGAGTTATTATTTTTTCTTAAAGTATTTTAAAACAATCCTGCTTTAATAACTTTTTTTTTAATCTCTTCATAGCAGCGTTATCCAAAGTATATTACAAAAAATATTAGGAATGTACAATTTTTAGCTCCTTCTAATACATTGAACTTCATTTTGAAGAAATAATATCATTTGAAAAAATGTGTGGATTAAGCACATTAGTGATTAACTTTGAGTCACCAATAATGTGTCGCGTTAAGGAATAAAATCAAAGCATTTCCTCCTTGGTGTCATTTTACCAAGAATCCAGATTTGAATTCTTTGCTTTGTGGTCCCCATGTCTTTCATCCTCTGTGTGTTGTATGAGTCTGAAACTGTGCCTGTCTGAAGGCTGTCTTGTGACTCTGTCCCTGTAGGTCTGTGTCTGACCCTCTATGTCTATATGTATATGTCCCTAACAAAGGGCTTTAGGGGAATGCCACAGAAAGTGTCACATGAGGAAGGAATGGAATACTGTATAGAAATCCTTAGCAGAGTTTTAAAAGGAATTGAGTCACCAATTCCCGCTGACCCCAACTGACCTAGACAACAAGCAATAATATTGATATCCAAATGTTATGCTCAATATTTATGTGGGGATTAATTTTAGAAGACTGATTTCAACATCTATTGTTGCCATTTTCAGTAAGTAATTATTAGACTCTGTTAGTCTGATTCAGGGGCATGAAACAGTACATAACTTAAGATTATAGCTATGCATTAGCCCAGGGTGTAAAAGCTGATTTCATGGGAAATCCAAGGAAAGTAAAATTAGGTGTTACATTATTTTCTTAAAGGCAGGTTAAACAATCAGGCTGAGCATACAGTGGAATACAGTATTTAGTGTTAAGGAACCTCAAGGCCGATTATTAACTCTGCCTATGGGGCCCAGCAAAAACTTGTGGTGTCTTTGAATGCAAGAAATATTTTTACTATAATGCATTGTCACATTTTTTTTTCCATTTAACTACACGTTAGAATAACTGGTATAACTGAGATTAAAAAAATTTGAAAAATACAATTTACTTTTAGTAGTTATGTAGATTAACTAGTGGGAATGGACATGGAGAAGGCTGTTATTACCATATCGACATGCAGAGTGAAGGAAACGTCAGCACATAACAAGCAGATTGAAGACGTTCTTGGGTGGTTAGAAGTACAGAAGTCTAGAGCAGTCAAACATAGCAGACTCAAAACCTGGCCAGTGAAGATGTAACTGGCCATGGGAATCCCTGAGCTAAGACTTCTCTAATTTATGATGTCGCATATATAGTGACAAATGCTCCACATATGACACGAAAATTCTTGTAAAAAGATAAGCAGTTTAACAAACCCTGACTGCTTCTATAATTCATTTGCTAGAATACACAAACTCTGTCTTATATTAATTCCATTATCGTAAATATTAGAAATTCCAAGCTCGAATATTGTTTGGAGGATTTGAAAAAAAGGTATGCCTATGAATATCAGTAGAAGCATTAGACTGTGATGTTTTAAATAAATATATAATGAAAATCTAGACGCATTGCTTATGAATTTTTATTTCATCTTGATTCTATAAACTAAATAAGTTATTAAAACTACAAGGAGGGATGGACAGTGGACAAAGACATTTGTTGACAAGAGCAAGAGCCTGGGAAACAAACAGACACTGGTCATTGTCCTCTTGGAAAGGGGCTTTTGAAGCCTGATTCTGGCCTGACTGAATGGCCGAGGCTTTGCCAGGCTTAGACGACCTGGACAGTCATGCCCAGCCATGGAGACTGTCTGCTCACTGGTGCATTTGATTTGACTCAGGAGAAACTCCCTATGTTTGTCCTAGACCTACATTTGCAGTTACAGGGCAGCAGAAATGGAATTTCTACCCTCTTGAGTCCTACAGAGAAAGCACTTCCCACTGACTGTGCTGGAATGAGGGTTGCTTCCAGGATCCTGTGGGGCCGGTAGCCTGCAGACTTCATGAGGATGGGCAGAAATATGTTGGAAAAGCAAAAGAAAGATAGTTGTGGTGATAGAATAAAGCGCCAGCCTGAGTTGGAAGCAGGGAGGTTCCCACAATGGAAAACCAGTGCATGAATTACAAAGGACAACGTCTTTGCCACCATTGGTACAAATCTAGGTCACTTAAAGCTGTGTTTTTCCATCTGTAATTTTGTCTGTGGGCTCTGATACCACAGCTGTCTAAAAAATGTTGTTTCCCCATTTGATTATAACAATAGATCTGATCCCAGAACACAACTGTTATATAACAAAATCCACTAGGTTGGAGGGGAAAAAAGTCAACCAACACAATTTTAAGCTTTGTGTCCCTTTGTTTGCAGGGAGTCAGGCATAAATGAGCACTTGTCACCAGGCTATTCCAGAGCATTTTTCACACACTGTGCCTTGGGCATGGCAGAGTCTGATGTTTGTCTTTTATCACCTGCTGGATCTCCCTGGAAAGAATCTCCATGGGATTCGTCATTTGCTGCCTTTTGTTGGAGTCTACATATAAATGTACCCTGAAGTCTTCGCTGAAGGGAGCGCGCTTTCCACAGCTGATTTACATCAGAAAGTGTTGAGATGAATGATGAAGGGGATCTTCCACAGGAGGTATGAAGCTAATAATCAAAATACTATTTACCAAAATATTGACAGTGGAGGTTTTGATGATGGAGTAAGGTTTCTGAGCACCAGTGGGGTTGAGGGCACTGTGATTTGTTATATGACTGCTTTTGAGAGGTTTCTGAAGCAGGGCCCTTCTGTTTCACAGTCAGGTTTTAACAACTGAACAACCTGGACTTTTCACCTAGCCAGCTTTGCTTAATTTGAGCAGTCACGTAAAATGACGTGATTAGACACTAGGCTTTAGATGAATAAGAATGGTATAAAAATTTATTCAAATTTTGGATATTGCTGAAAGAATCGTATTTGCATTTCTCAGAATTTACTCTGTCGTATTCTCCTAGGAACTCTCCCCCATTGGGGATAAAACTTGCCTGAAGTGGATGCACCACAATGAGCTGACCCACCTGGGGACTTCTTGCCCTTTTGGGGAAGGAGATGGAGGGATGGGGAGAGGGAGGCTGAAGGCTGACTGGGAGAGATTGGAAGAGGGAAGCGAGGGGGAGCAAGGGGACACATGGATAAAAAAAGACATTTTTAAATGAAAAATAATAAAATAAAGAAAAAAAAAGAACTCTTTGAAGGAAAACAATTGTAGAGACAGGCCTTCTCCCCTCCACATTCTTTCCCCTTTATCTCCAGTAGTTCGAGTCTCCATGCTGTGCAACTCTGAGACGTATGAACCTCTCTGAGCAAAGATAGGAGAAAAACTCCAAAGTGGCCAGAGCAGGAAGTCTAGGCAAAGGCACAGGGAACAGAAGTCCCACTTAGCTTCGAGGTTTTCTCTGTGCAGCCTGGGCTATCAGTCCCCATGTCCTAGGCGCTGCTTCCAAGGACTTAGCAGTCAGGATTTAAATATTCAGTTCCTAGATGTATCCAGTGTCAGAGTCACTTATGAGGCAATGGAGCCTTTCTCATGTGGCCAATCCCCAGGGCCAGATCCGAAGCCAATCTTCACAACATCTAGGGCTAAGGCACTGAAATATCCTTTTGGATTTTTTCTTTGTTGGTGATGGTAGTTTTTTGGTTCTGATGCTCTATCTCTCTATATGTCCCCCTTCCCCTTTCTCCTTTTTCTATTTTTATCTTTGTTGTTTGAAACAGAGAGACATGGTTTTTCTGTGTAGCCTTGGTTGCCCCAGCATTTACTATGTAGACTGGGCTGACCCTTGAACTTAGAGATCTACCTGCCTCTGTTTCTGGAGTGCAGGGTCTAAAGGTGTGGGGCACCACAATGACCTTAGATTTATTTATTTGTTTGTTTGTTTGAGTCTCAATCTGTAGCCCAGAATAGCCCAGAATTCACTACCCTCCTGCCTCAGCCTCTCTAGTTCTAGATGACTAGGAGCAATGTGCTTTGGGAGGAAGATGGGGATTAAACCTGGCAAAACTATGCAAGACAGAGATTCACTCAGCAGGAGCCACACTTACCCTGAGCAGAAAGCAAATGGGACCCATGTGAATAGCATTGGCTTCTGGAGACATCTGTTCTCACATTTCATTTCCCCTAGGAATGGCTTCACTTCCTGCTGCTGAGTCTGGGGAGACACTATTTCTTACCCCAACTCTGACTATTTCAGTCCAGCATATAGTCTTGGCTTCTATGACAAGTATTCTGACCTACCCCCATATGAGAGCAGTCTAGATCACATGTTGATTGTTCACTTTTAGGAAGACAGAAAACAAATCACATGATTTTAAGCATACAGTTTTCAAAAGAGATCTCTGTCTTTGTAAAACTGTCCCCTCTCTGAGATAGCATTTCATTATGTAGTCAATGCTGGCCTCATATTTTCTACTATTTTCTCTTATCCCAGTAAATGTCTCAGTGCTGGGGTTACAGGCCTACAAGACTGTGCTTGACTTTGAAAAATTTTTGATAATTAAAACAGAATATCATATTTAATAAACACAACAAAAAGCGCCACCGTACAGCAGAACATTTACCTGACTATTGAAAAATTCCCTTTATAGTGTCTGATATAGGATTATAGTATCAGGGAGAGACATCCAAGGAGGGGACGAGAGGTGGAGGACGACATCCCTCTTCTAGTTGAAGTTTAGAGCTTTTACACCAGATGCTTTGATGATGTGAGCAGCAGCGTGAAGTCATATCAAAACATAGCAGCCGAACAAAGGCTCCATCAGGTTAATGGGCAGATGGTGTATGTGAAGAAATCCCTTAGAGTGGGTACTTCTCCAACCCCAACACATTCGGCCAGGATCTTCAGTGACACAGACTCTTATTGGTCTTAGTTTTGGTGCCAGCAAGCCATGTATCCAGCCAAATTCTCAGCAGCATTGATCAGACGACACCCCCCCCCCCAAAAAAAAAAGCACGTTTTTATTTGTGTGTGTGTACCCATACCTCTGCATAAACTTATGTGTCTACTTTATTAAAGACAGTACTTCAGTTATGTACATAGTATGCTTTCAGTTCGCAGACTGGAGTACCCTCTCTTGTAACATTTTAAATGTTCCTGCTAATTAGGCCTCATGGTTTGATTGCAATGGTTTGTTATCTTATATCTTCCTGATGATTCTGGAACAGTTTTAGCTCTTTCTTCAACTTCTGTAACAGAGCCTAGAATCTCTCTCTCTCTCTCTCTCTCTCTCTCTCTCTCTCTCTCTCTCTCTCTCTCTCCCTCTCCCTCTCCCTCTCCCTCTCCCTCTCCCTCTCCCTCTCCCTCTCCCTCTCCCTCTCCCTCTCCCTCTCCCTCTCCCTCTCTCTCTCTCTCTCTCTCTCTCTCTCTCTCTCTCTCTCACACACACACACACACACACACACAATTAAGATATTAAGTACTTCACATACATTTAAAATTTATACATTATTTTCTTACTTTTTGTCTGTATGTTTGCCTATATACCAAATGTGTGCCTGGTGTCCTAGGAAACCGGAAGTGGTCTCTGGGTTCCCTGCAACTGGACTTGCAGATGGTTGTGAGCCAACCCGTAGATGCTGAGGATCAAATCTGCTCTCTGAAGCAGCAGCCAGTGCTCTTAACCCCTCTTCACTCTTCGGCTCCCGCTTCCTACTTTCTGAAATGTATTTGTTGAAAACTCACCTGTTGTCTTTCTGCTCACCCACCAAACCTTACCTTATTTTCATTTCATTTATGCAGATGTATATATTTTTAGTTATAAAGTCTTGACTTTGTTGGTAAGTTTCACTTCACACATAAGACCATTAAACTCAGCAAATGTGTAGGAAATTAGTTAAATTTCTTGCTGCCCTTGTCACTTTTCTTCCTTTGCCATTTGCCTTCATATTATAAGAAATTATCAGAGCATTCAGATTCCTAGAAAAGTTCCCCTTCCTTTGTTGATGTTATTGGTGCAGTTTCCTGGTATAGAATTTTCCCTTGGAGATTTATTTGATTTATTCTCAGGGACACCTTGGTCTGCTCACCAGGCTTTTGGACTGGGTGTACCATCCTCTACTAAACACATTCCTGGCATTTCAGGAATGGAGGTGCCTAGGCAGAACTAATCATTGTCATTAGGTCTATTAAGTCTGGGTAGACAAACATGTAGACTTAAGAGAGATACTTTAATAATATTGAGAGTTAGTTAACAAATCTAGGTAACAATTCCAAAAGGTGTTACATGGTTTATCACTGAAATGAAGAAATGAGTAGTTGTGAGTTTTAAAGTGAATAATAAAAACAGGGTTACTAACATGATACAGTGATTCCACTACTGGGTTTTACATGCGAACATAAGGTGTCTCTGAGAAGGGATAAGCACAAACCAGTGCTCACTGTGGTTGTCTTAGTTACCTTTCTGTTGCCATGACAAAACCATGACCAAGACAGCTTATAAGAGAAGGCATTTGTACTAAGAAGTTTCTGACCTAGACTTTCGGGCCTAGCCTCAAGGTTTAGACCCACAGATCCACAGAGACACACAGATGCTTACATTAATTTTAGGCTGATTGGCCTAAGCACTAGGCATATAACTTTCTAACTCTTTACCTTTAATCTAACCCATGATTCTTATCCTGTTTGGCCATGGGCCTCAGTACCTTTTCTCAGAGCAGCATAGGTGTCCTCTGCTTCTTCTGGCTTATCTGGCAACTCTGGAGTCTCTATGGCATTTCTGCTCTGTTCTTCCTGTTCCCAGAGTTTTCTTACCCTGGTAGCCTCACCCACACTTCCTGTCTGCCGTTGGCCAATCAGTGCTTTTTATTAAACTCATAGGCGGGACAATTATTTACAATGTAACATCATAAATCCATTACAGGTGTTTAATCTGGGGACTTGTGACACTAAATGGTTAGATTCTATGACCACCATGGTAGGGTATATGGCAGTAGGCATGCAGGCATTATGTTGGAGCAGTAGCTGAGAGCTTGTATTCTGGTCAACAGGCATAAGCCAGAGGTTAGGTGGGAGAGGGAGAGAAATAGCTAGGAATGGCCCATGCTTTTGAAACCTCAAAGCCCACCTGAATGACACACCTCCTCCACCAAAAACCACAACACCCAATCCTTCCCAAACAGTTTCAGCAACTGTGAACCAGACATTCAAGTATATGAACCTATGGGGGCCATTTTCATTCCAACTACCACAGTGGTATTATTATTGTTTATATGGCTCATAGAGCCAAGATGTTACATAAACATCAAAGAGCAAGTGTACAAAGGAAACACAGACATATATATGGATATATAAAACATATACATACATATACACATATATGAAATGCTAGTTAACCTCACAAAAGGAAATTATGTCACTTGTTAAAACACAGATAAACCTGGATGATATTATAGTAAATGTAGGAAGACAAGTACAGAAAAACAAATGGCCTTTATATGTGAGAATACATTTTTGAACTTATATGATTGGAGATTGAAATGATAGGTTCTAGAGTCTGGGGCGTAAAGGGACTCAAACGTCTTTCTGAAGACACAACCATTCAGGTGGATAAGAGGGATTAGAACAGGAGGCCTATTGTATACTATGATGGCTATAGTTAATAAAAAATAATTGTATGTTTGAAGACTGCTAACAGAGTAGATTTTTAAAAGTGTTCTCAAAACAAAATATATGTGGGATAAGGCATGTGGCTTGATTTATTCATTTTTACAATATATACATATATCAAAGAGGTATGTTGTAGATGGTGCCAACATACAATTTTACTTGTTATTTTAAATAAAGATTCATAAGGAGATATGTAAATGATCCTTTGTACTCTTTCCTTCCAAATAAACACGTCAACCATCCTTGAGTAGTAATGTTGCCAGGGAGCACAGGGCTCTTTTATAGGTCCTTAGTCTTTTAGATATTTTATTTTTAGTGATTTAATTATTTTAATTTAAAAGTAGCCATAGAAGGAAATGGGTACAATTTTATTGGTGTTTGAGAGCTACACTGATGACAAAAAGAACAGCGAGCAGTCAGGCTGGAGAGCTACCAGGAGTAGGGAGCTCGATGAAAGGGGGAAGATTGGGAGGTTTTCTGAGTGAGAGGTCAAGAGAGCAGGTGCTCGGGAGAAGGGATTTCAGCAAAAGTGAGACACATAGGGTCAGGACAAGCAGGCTGAAGACTGGGGCTGGTGTCTGGGGAAAGGAGATACAAAGAAAGTAAGGTAGTATTTCAGGATGAGCAGTCCAAAATAGCTACCTAGTGTCCTGAACAGTTCACATTTCTCACTAGGGCTAGCAGCTAATCAACAGGGTCCTAGGAAAAGGAAATACAGACGCAAAGAATTACAAAACTAGTTGAAGTATACGGAGATGGGGTTTGCATAGAAAAGAACCAAATGTAGAAGTTGAGAAAACTAAGTAAGCTAGATTATCCCAGGCCTCAGAGAACAGTATTCTGAACTTTTTCTAAAAGCGATGAAGAATCATTGTGATTTATGGACATATAGTTGTACCAGTCATAGGAGAGGGACAATGTTGGCTGCTGTGACAGTGAGGAAGGATGGGGGAATCAGGTGACAAAGGATGAATAGCAGGAACACTTTTTTTTTTAACTAATTTTGCTATTATTATTATTATTATTATTAATAATAATTTGAGATGATGTCTCACTAAGCAGGCCTGGCTTGATCTGGAACTCACTATGTAGACCAGAGACCCACCAACCTCTGCCTCCCCAGTGCTGGTATGAAAAGCACACACCATTATGTCCAGCAGCAGCAGCTTGGTAGTGAACTCACCGAAAAGACTCTCTATGATATAACTTTGTGCTCTGCTCTGGGCTGCTCTGAAGAGTCCATGGGTAGACTGTCAATGCTGATGGACTCACTCACTGCACATGGGGAGGTTATTAGACACAGTGGTTAGAGTAGTAATCTTGGGCCAATAACACACATTTAGACATCTGATGTAAGTATATGGCATGATGCTGACAATATGTCTTCTGTCGATCTTTTCAATATTCCCCTTCCCTGTTTCTGAACTATCACATTTTAAGGTGACTAGAGGCATATCTTTTTCTTTTCTCTTTGACATATTCTTACAACTTTGACGACTATTGATTCTTGAGTCCAGTCTTTGCAGCAGAGGTTAAAATTTGATGACATTTTTTTAAAACTTGAATTTCTATTCATGAGCCCATCACCAGTATATTAGAGTGCTTGGTAAATGTTTAAATGACGTTACCTTAAACCATGATGGTTACACAGGGGTCTTTTTTATTTTTTAATTAAAAAAGTTTCCCCATACTCACTACTGTTCCCTTGCCGGCCCCTTCTCCCAGTCCTCCCCAGGCTTTCCCTTCCCCATTCACCTCCCCCGCCCTTCACTCACCAGAGAAGGCAAGGAAACCCAAGGTGAGTCCATTTGGTCTACACAGGGGTCTTAAAAAAGGGTGTTTAAAGTATTGACATTAAAAATGTAACCATTAAAGAAAATTAAAAGTAGCTGAATAAAACCAGTGATATGTAGAACCTCAATAACACTAGTTACTATATTGGGAGGAAAATTTTTAGGTTTAATTAGGGTTTGAATTTAATGCTTGACAGAATTTCTTTAGGTTAAGGCTTTTTTAATATGATGGAGGCAGCAAGCTGAAATTGACAGACTTCCACTAAGACACAGGAATAAGGTTCTAAAGAGACACCGTGGTGAGTGAACCATGGTGAGTGAAGTGAGGACTATGTGAATGGGATACAGAATGCTCTTCACAATATTGGAGACCACAAGATGACTGTCTGTGGGACAAGAATAGAGACAGGTGGGAAAGGTTGTTCTTCTGGAAATGTCCAAAGACCAAACCAGGCTGTTGTAGTGGAATTTTGAGACTATCTAAATTAAGAAGAATTAGATTTGTCTGTTTGCGCCAATTAATCAACACACAGTTGCATTCATATGCTTACATTCATGTTCTTGCAATCTGGTTTTACTCACACATTTTCTATCAACAGAAATGTCCTCTGTCTTATAAAAGCTTAGTCTAAGTTCTCTGATTATGTAAAGACTGAACGAATAGAGTAGTATACTTGCTCATTTCATGTTTTAATGACAGGGATTGAATTTAGGGCCTTTCATTATGTTAGAAAAATGTTTTATTACTGGGATATGTCTTCAGTCCTCATCTACTTAATGACAACATTTTAATCCCTCTGAAAATCTTAACAATGCCTTTAATGGCCTTATCCCTCTGTGGGGGTCTGCTGGCTTAACATGCTGAGAACCTAGAGATGCTCAGGTAGGACAATGAAGGTCGTCCTGAAGCTGGTCCATGGCCCGTGAGAATGGGATATTTTCCTAAGGAAGAGTTTTGGAGAGTCATGGTATCCAGGTAGTGAAAACCATGGTCACTGTCTCCTGAACAGCTAATGCACAGCAGTATTGATTGTCTAGCACAATGGCACAATCAGGGAAAATGCATAGTTGACACTTCGACAGATAGGAAAATACTTCTAAATGAAGTGTGCTCAGAGCAACTGAGATGGTTCCTCCTTTTAGGAAAATAAAACACAATTGAAACCCTTCCTTAGTTGTTCTGTTCTCCAGGGGCTTTTGGTACCTTCCATCATTCACTAATTATAGTAACTTTGCAGAAGAACCTCTTGGACTTAGTTCTGGTTTCTCAGCACTCTGATCTTCCACAGAGATGATGGATGTTCTCACTGATGGTGTTCACTGTCAGTTAAATATTTGGTACCCTAAATCCAACTAATTGGGTCCATGTTGTTTGTTGTATTTGCTCTTTTGGGGTGTCCTCCACCCAGCTCCCTAATAAATACACAGGAGCTTTTTCTTATTTATAAATGCCTGATTTAGCTTGGCTTGTTTCTATCCAGATCTCCTTAACTTAAATTATGCATCTACCTTTTGCCTCTGGGATTTTTCTTTTTCTTACTTCTGTGTATCATACTTTCACTCTTACTCCACTGGTAGCTGTGTAGCTGGGAGTCCTCCTCCTTCTCTGGCTCCTTCTTCCTTTTTCTCCGAGATTTCTTGTACTTATACTCTCTGCCTGCCATCCCCACCCATTTCTCTCTCCTGATGCCTCCATATTGCTGTTCAACTCTTTATTAGATCATTAGGTGTTTTAGATAGACACCATAACACAGCTTCACAGAGTAAAACAAATGCAATAAGAACAAAAGTAATACACCTTAAAATAATATTCTATAATATGTCCATATCTTAGTTGCAGCACTTATGAGATAAGCTATTTGGAGCTAATATCATCTTTCTTTGATACAGTTTTTTTCAGCTGTAATGCACTTACCAAGAGGGGTTTTTGAGAGCAAATGAGTTAATATATGTAAAGCATTTGGGAGTGAACTAGCATATAGCTGGTATATGTTCTTTTTAAAAGATTTTATTTTTATTTAGGTGTATGTGCATGTATATTCACACACACACACACATACACATATATGTACATACATATACGTGTGTGTGTTTATGCCTGGGAAGGCCAGAAATAAGGGTCAATTACTGGAACTGGAGTTACTAAACGGGGTACTAGGAAGTGAACTCAAGTCTTCTGCAAGAACAATGAACATTTTCATTAATTAATTTATTTAACATCTCAACCACAGTTTCCCTTCTCCTCCTATTCCTTACCTTCACCTCCTGCTTATCTCCCCCCCCCCCAATTTACTCCTTCTCTATTTCTATTCAGAAAAAGGAAGGCCTCTCATGGGCATTAGCAAAGCATGGTGTATCAAGTTGCCATAAGACTAAGCACTTCCCCTCGTGTTTAAGCTAGGCAAGGCAATTCAGTATGGGGAATAGATTAACAAGAGCCAACCAAAGCATTAGGCACAGCCCCTGCTCCCATTTTCAGGAGTTCTACAAATACACCAAGCTACACAATTGTCAGATATATGTAGAGGGCTTAGGTTGGTCCAGTGCAGACTCCCTGATAGTTGGTTCAGACTCTGTAAGTTTCCACGAGCGAGGTTAGCTGTTTCTGTGGGTTTTCTTGTGATGCCCTTGATGGCTCGTAGAATTCTTCCTCCTTTTATTTAACAGGATTCTCTGAGCTCAGCATAACTGACTGTAGTCTTTGTATCTGTTTCCATCATTTGCTGAATGAAGGGTCTTTGATGGCAATTGGAGTAGCCACCAATCCGATCACAAGAGATGGCTAACACAGGTTACAAATCCACTAGTGCCAGGAGTTTTAGGAATTTTAGCTGGCATCATCCTTGTAGATTCATCCAAGTTTCATTTGGTTTTTTACCTGACCTCCAACCACGCCCTCTTCCATTAATCTTTTTCAATATTCCCTCCCATTCACCTTCCAACAAGATCCCTCAAGTTCCCATGCTCACCCACCCTCCGTCTGCTCAGGAGACCTCTTCTCTTTCCCCTTCCCAGGGAAATCCATGCATTCCTATTTGGTCCCTCCTTGTTAGCTAGCCTCTCTGGTCTGTGGATTGTAGCCTGGTTACTAATAATACCCACTTTTGAGTGAGTACAAACTTTGTCTTTCTCGGTCTGAGTTATTTCACTCAGGATGAATTTTTTCTAGTTCTATCCAGTGCCTTCTGATTTCCTGTTGTCATTGTTTTTTAACAGCTAAGTAATATTCCATTGTATAAATGTCCCACATTTTCTTTATCCATTCTTCAGTTGAGGGGCATCTAGGTTGTTTCCATGTTTTGGATATTAAGAATAAAGCTGATATGAACATAGTTGAGCAAGTGTCCTTATACTATGATGGAGCATCCTTTGGGTATATGCCTAAGAGTGTTATTCCTGGGTCTTGAGGTAGATTGATTTCCAATTTTCTGTGAAACCGCCATATTGATTTCCAAGATGGCTGCATAAGTTTGCACTCCCACTAGCAACGGAGGAATTTTCTCCTTGCTCTATATTCTCTCCAGCATAAGCTGTCATGTGTGTTTTTAATCTTAACCACTCAGACAAGTATAAAATGGAATCTCAGAGTCATTTTGATTTACATTTCTCTGGTGACTAAGGATGTTGAACATTTCTTTAAGTGTTTCTCTGCCATTTGAGATTCTTCTGTTGAGAGTTCTCTGTTTAGATTTGTACACCATCTTAAAAATGGAATTATTTAGTTTCTTTGATATCTAGTTTCTTAAGTTCTCTTAATTGTTCAGCCAACACTCCAGGCTTGTATTGTGTGATTATAGGTGTGTTGAACATCACTTGTCTTTCAGGGTCACACAAAGTACTGTCCTGGGGGAGAAACAGGGCCACTGCCATCCAGTTTTTCTAAGACATCTAGTAGAGTCAGCCATACATTCTTCAGTTGTGAGAGAGATGACAAATTTTATGCTTCGTTCCTTATCTTTTATGTTAAATTGGTTTACAATATTTAAAGGTCATGAAAAGTATAATGGAAAGAAATCTGCATTTTCAGCAAGAGGGGGAGGTGAGAGGGGGAAGGCAGTAGGAGTGAATGTGAACAAAGTACAAAGCTATTATATATATAAAGCATCAGGACAAAGCTGAGTGTTTTATATATTAGATAAAAATACTAACTGAATCCTTGTTTCTGGAATGTGTTGGCAATGTGTAGGATTGACAGTTCTGGGGCAATACTTTGACAGGCATTGGGCAGACAGAACCAGTGTCAGCTCCTTCCTAGAGGGAACATTTGCCTTTGTTTAGTCCCGGTCCACTGATTCTGTCTGTTATTGTGGTGCTAGGGTTTGCTGTCCCTGACCTAAGGTGACCTAAGGATAGTTTATTTTCCATATTATGAAAGACTTAACTGCTGTGCAAACACTTTAATGCCTGGACTGAATTATAAGAAACTTTGTGGATAATGTTTTATTTTTACATCTTTGATTTTGCTTTATCCATAGCAAGCTTCATTGCTACTCTTCAGAGCTTCCAGCGACATGAACTAAGGAGTTTGAAACTATTATACCAGGAAAAGTATTTAAAAATATTACTGAAAGAGAACACATAATGAGGAAATAAAGCATATTTTATGAATTCAATAGGTAATATTATATAATAGGATGGAACTTGATTTAGGTCAAGTGTTTGGTTCTGACATTGAGGGAAGCACGCCAAATATGGCAGCATAGATTTGAATTCTTTATCCATCATAATGACCTTGAGAAAATCATATAATTCTTGTGTGTCTGTGATAAACATAAAAGTAAATGTTATCCTGGTTGTATTGCATGGCCTTTTCTACCAGCTCATCATTTATACTGTAGCTGAGTGCATGTCCAAGATTAAGAATGAAACTTTTCTACTGCCACAAAACAGCCTGGGGATCAATACACTGGTTTCAGCTGTGATAGCTGCCTCTATAGCATGATCCATCTAGTATAGAAGAGAATATTTAAAAGAGAGAGTGAAATAGATTCTTTATCAGGACCAACTTCTCTCCTTTGAAAGAGTAGCATCTTGAGCGTGATCCATACACTTCAATGTTCTGGGACTCTTACTGCTGCATTATTCCAAGTTAGTACTTCAGTGGATCATTCTTCCTTTTGTCACAAAACCTTCCCTCTTGGTTCGCTCATATGAAGGCAGAAAACTGACTTGGGCCTTTGGCTTTAAGGAGAAGAATGGAATCTGTAAAAGTAAGAAGACTTTTATGGAAACTTCGTCTTCCACATACTACTCTGTGTAGCCAGAAGTTACTGTCTCATCTGGCCCAAGGTCCTAACCTGAAGTTTTGCAGCTCCTTATCTTCAAATAATCACACAAAGGATTACATTAATTACAAACTGTTTGGCTTATGGCTCAGGCTTAGTACTTGTTAACTCTTACAACTTAACTCAGCCCATTTCTATTAATCTGTATATTGCCTCATGGCTCATGGCTTTACCTGTACTTTTTTTACATCTTGCTTCTTGGGCAGCTGGATTGTGTCTTCCTTGACTCTACTCTCCTCCTTTATCTATGCTTGGAATTCCCACTTGCCTCTAAGCTTCTTGACTATAGGCCAAAACAGTTTGTTTATTATCCAATGATAATTCACATTGCACCAAAAAAAAAAAAAAATATTTCCACACTCACTGTGGCCTTGAACATTTGCGAACTGGGGAATTCTTACCTCGAGTTATGCCAGGAAATTTGCATAACAATATGTTTCATTTAGCATGCTGTGACATTCTTTTTATTAAGTTGATATTGGAGTTTGAAGCTGGAGGTGTCTTAAACTTTGTCTCACATTTCTTCAATTTATAAATTGAAAGAATTCCTGAGAAGCTTCAACTAAGAAAGATGTCAACCAGATCTGAGTCCAGTGATGCTTGCTCACCTCTCTAAACTGCGCTCCTCTAAATATCTGAGATATATGTCCATGTAAAGGCATTCAAAAATCATATCTTTCTGGCTATGCAATTTTGGAAATAAGCCTATGTCCAGTATTACTGCTTGATTTTTATCAAAAGATATACTGGAAAATTTATCCAAATTATTTGAACAAAGTCTTAAGATATTAGCGAAAATAAATTATCTTAATAAGTCCTATACAATCAAATATACGGTTATTTGAAGTGAAAAGCCTACAGCTTTCTGATAAGTCATAAAATTATAAGAAAAGACCATCAATAAAACTCATTATTTTGTATGATAACCTGAAACAATAAAATACTGTCTCACGAAATATATTTTCACCTGATAACAGTAATCACAATGAATCATAGTTACATATCACCAGAGAAAATCCCTCTTTTGTTTTCAAAGACTGAATTAGTTTTATGATAAATTGGCATAACTCTGCCTGCAACTGCTCTGGATATGTATTCATCTGACTTTCCCTCAGATATGAACTTTTCAAAACCTGCTCTTTAAAAAGACAACAGCTCAAAGCATTTAGAATAGTCCTGGCCTTGACTTTGCCACTTTGCCTTCTCTTCAAGCCTAAGGCTACAAATACACACACCACACAGTCAAACATGCACACACACACACACACACACACACATGCACACACATGCACACACACACATGCACACATGCACACACATGCACACACACACATGCACACACACACATGCACACACACACACACATATGCACACACGCACCACACACACATGCACACACGCAAACACACACACACACACACACACACACACACACACACACACACACACACACACAAACCCCCAAAACACCAACTAGGTTAAAATTCTGTTTTCCATGACCAGTTTTATATCCCATGTTTGCAAGGTTGCGAGGATGTTTGTTTCTACTGCCCGCAACAGGTACCCTCCCCAAACTTCCTCTCTACCTAACTTCCTGCTTAAAAATTCCTGTTAACAATTCTAAGTAGATTGTTTTGACTGTTTTCCTTTTAATATATTTTAGATTTTTTACAAGCTATAAAATAACTTGAGTTAGACTTTTTAATGCATTTAAAATTAGTCTCAGGAATAGAAGGAACAGAAGCCAAGAAAGGCAACAATGGGAGAAGGTGATCATGAAAATGTCATGGGGGAGCTCCAATACAAAAAAAATTTTAAGAGGTCAAATTTCAAAAAAGAAATAAGTGAATGAAACTTATTTTTGAATCCAAGTAATTACTGAGGCAAGAAGGATGAGAGGTGAGGAAAAAGAGGAGAATCCGAAAATTTCAGATCCTTGTGCTTTTAGTCAAAAAGACTAGAAAACACAGAGCTTATAAACATAAAACTTTAAAAAAGAAATAGGTTGTACCAATTGTTAAGGACTAAACAATTCAAAACATCTTGAAGTAAAAACAAAGAAACATTGAGTAGTTAGAGCTCAATTTATTTAACAATTTTCTGTAACACGCAGCAGAGAAAATTCAGCCTCTCTGAGTTGTTGAAATGGATAAGGAAGTGACAGTTTACTTCCTCTAAAAAATGTCCTGTGCTCAGTTTAAACCTAAATGTCCAACTGACACGCGCCTTTGACCCCCAAATCCGGCTGCTTGCAGGGTATGCTACGTGGGTCTTTGTTTACTAATTATGACAGGACACAACGAAAGATGAAGGCAATGAAACGGAAGGCAGCAGCGTGAACAAGTCAAGAAGGACAAGGAAAAAAGTCACCAAATCACATCTTTGTCCAAGGGACGGGGGCAGCATCACGAATGGTATGTGGCTACTGTGACCTTTCCTGAGTGGTGTGGACAGTGGCGGTTTCTATTCCATGTTTCTTTCCATAAAACATTCCTCGTTTGGAGAAGTGTAAGGACAGAAAGAGGCAAAGTACTGCTACATGAAGGATGACAAATATATAGAAACAGCCAATCAAAGTATTTGGAATCCAAGGGAAGGGCAAAGGATTCCGGCTGGGAGGGGTGGTGGTGGTGGTGGTGGTGGTGGTGGTGGTGGTGCAAAGCCAAGTGCGAGAGAAGCTCTCTGCTGCATGGAGAATGAATGTGAAGGTTATGGCTAAGGACCTGGGAGACTGTAGGAAAGCTCCGGAAGTTTCTGTTCACGTGCTGAAATTCCAACAATACTCTAACAGATCTAAAGTAGTGCTGAATGGGGGTCAGTACAGACACGGCTCTCCCAGTATTCCAAATTGTAATAATAAAAAGCAGCCTTTAACAGGTTTTATTATTGTTTTAATTTTTATAGCAGACAATATACTTCCTTACAGCCTGCATCTAGGGCAGACCACATCTAGTGTCCTGGTCTGGTGTGTCACTGTGTAGGAAAGGGTATCCTTTTAGCATTTTTCTCCATGCTGTATTGAAGATAGTTGAAAACAATCTAACATTTCCCATTATCACCATAGAAAGGTCTGGGAACCAAACAGAAGATCTGAACAAACCTGACTCTTCTGAGTCTTGTCGCCTCCATGATGACAAAGATGACCCAGATCAGACTCCAGTGGTAAAACCATCACTTCCCAGCACGCCAGCCAGTATTACTGATGTTGAATTCAACCCCAATGCAGGTAAGCAATTACTTGAAAAGATTCTGGAGGAAACAGGGAAGTATTTCTAGCCACTTTTTCTAAGTCTACCTTTGAATTAGAGATGATAGGCTGATAGCCCCAGAGTAAGGACAAAAGACTTTTTATATCCGTGTTTATAAAGCTCTTTATAGTTTCATCATCCCTTATCCTAGAGTGTAGAAAATTGGGGAATTGTCATGTGATAATGCCAAAGTCTCCTTTAAACATGAAAATCTATCGTCTGAACTCTCGGAATTTTTGAATAGTTATTCTGGTGCATAGCTGTGTTGGTTAATAGCCTCTTGGATATAAGAGATAGAAATTGGTTAAGAAGAGGTATTTATTGTGTGAGAAAAATCCATAAATAAAAAATTAAATAAAACAGGGTTTGGAAAAGTGGGAATACAATGGGGTACAAAGTTATGGAAATGGGGTATAACACACTTCTGATGTGACTAGCTGTAGAGTTTTTTTTTGTGATCAGTTTTAGGGTTCTCTAAGCTTATCTACTAAGAGGACAGACAGAAGCCATGAAAACAGACTCAGGCCACACTTTTTCACTTTTTTTTAAAAATAACATAATAATTTTATAACGTAAAGAACAGAATCCATTGGCGGGATGACTAGGTACTCAACATGGCTCCTGGCTTGTTCTCCTTCAGTGGGAGCACGCATAACGGCATCATTGGTCAGTGTGCTTTGCTAGCTAGGAAAGCTCGTTTTAGTATCGGTATCCAGAGACTCTACTGGAACATGGTGTACTTGCCGTATGAGTGGACTCTGTTTTCAGTCCTCCTGGGAATTAAGTTGGGCTGTGTACAATGTCGTTATCACACATAAGACTGTTTGACTTCCTGGCATGATACATGAACAGCATCTGGATAAATGGGTGTCCATTCATGGCAGGTAGATCCTTCTAAGAACTGTGACGTGAACTCTCAGGAGACAAGGGTTCAGACAATCTTTGCCATTCTCTCTTCTGCATCTTTATTATACAGAGAACCCAAGAGGAAATGAGCACCATGAGGGTCTATCTGTATTACTCTCCTTTTGTTAGCCTCACTAATTATCACAAACAGCATTATAAAAATCACAGTCACACCCATTTCACTCAGTATATGGAGAAACCCCAGGTCCTTGCTAGGTTGCTCCCTGTGAAATGGTGATTCCCTTCCTCTCAGAAGCATTTCTCTAATTCTACATTTGAGGTACAGCAATGCCCTGGATGCTTCTGTTTGGAATTGGTCTGAATTTCCCTTTGTTTTCACATCTAATTGACCTCTAGCTGGAGAATGTCCTCAAGCCTCTAAGAGCTTGCCTTGATAGGGCTAGACATACCTCCCATAGCAGTTCTCACCCCCCGTGCTCTCTGTGCCTGTTTCGTGCTCTCCATGGAGAGAGGAGCACTCATTTTGACATTTGTGCATAGGAGAGGGTGGTGGGCAGGGGCAAAACCACGAGAGAGGCTGCAAATTATGGCCCATTAGCCAGATTCAGCGTGATGAATGCTTTTAGAAAATACATGTTGTCACTAGCTGTGTTTGTGCTATAATGGGAGTTTGGTAGCGTTCATTACCCATGAGGTAGATAGAAGATGGCTGTGCCACTCTATCTCAGGACTCCAGCAAATGGCACTGTGGAGACATGTCCAAACATTACCAGATCTTGTTTGAGGAAAATTTGAATTTAAAATTTTGTTACGTAAAATTGCCTAATAAGTAAATATTTCCAATAAACCTAAGTAGGTTCTAAACATAGGGAAGATTAACAAAGTATGGTGACTATGTTGCCTTTATGATGCATGTCTTGTATGTTTTTGTGGATTTTGATTTATATGTTCTAGTTTCAGACAGAGAAATCAAGATGGAATTTAGACATTTTTATCTTAAATCAAAGCCCACTGTGCTCTGCACTCTTTCTGTTCTTAGTTGTTACTAAGGGTGAGAACACTATAATTGAATAGGCTAGATTAAGCTCTTACAGCCTATAATTCCAAACAAGTCACGAATGTATCATATAAAAATAAAATGTGAAAACTATTCCCTCACATAAGTACGAGCAATTTTGATAAGTAATTTGTTTCAACTAAGTTTTTAAAGTTCAGCTCCTTTGTCTCCACACTATTTCTCCATTTATTTATTTGTTCACTTTTTCTGGGGCTTACTCCTGGCACTTTCTGTGGCTGGCACTGTGCCTGCAGGACCAGGCTCATTCCACTAGCTAGGTATTCTCATGGCAGCCACGCACATTGCATCCACATGAATGAAAAGCCAAGGTCTCCAGATAGGAAGGGCAAGATCCCAGAAACAAGCTGTATGTGTTATAGAGTGCATTTTCCAAGGCTTTTGTCCCCATTTTTGAGTTTGCATTTCTGTTCTGTTTAAATAAATAACTATTTATCATCATTAGTGTGTGTTAGGATATATTTGTAATGCCGGTTCACATAAGTAGAGGTCAGGGGACAACTTTTGGGAGTCACTTTTCTCCTTCCATCCTGGATGGAGTGATCTAATTTGCATCATCACACTGTGCTACAAGCACCTTTACCCACTGAGCCAGCCCTGAGTTTGGTATTTCTGGAAGCCTCCATTCCTGTTCATCCTTCTCTTATAAAGATAGTAGCTTTCTTGGGAAGTGCACAGATCCTCATTGTCTCCGAATGCAGATGACATTTCTCTGAGGCTTTCTAGATGCTCTTGAGCACAGAGGCTTTCTTTCTTTAATTTTAATTTTCTAATCCCCCCTTCAAACAGAGCACTAAAATTTTGCCTATAAAAGCACATTGATTTAATTTATTAGTCTTCTGAGGGGATAGGATAGAAAAACGCCTCCCAGAAATCACACAGGAAGAAAAACAAATGAGCCCCTGAACTGGTAATTATCTGCCTGCTATTCATCATGTATAGCTGGGAAAGACTGACCAAAAGGCTTAATTGGAAGTAACAAATATGATTTATTTGAAGGGAAGAAATTCAAACTACGATGTAGCAAGATGAGTTGATGCTTTGAAAATGAAATTAGGTTAGATCAGGCTCTCCAGTCTCCTATGAATGAATTGAAGTTTTAAATGAAAAAACTGATACCAGTGATACAAATTCTAAAATATATGATGTCAGTTTTTATTTAATAGTTAGACAAGGTCATATCATAAGGACATATTAATTTATTAATTCACACACATGCTCATCCATTAAAGGCATATTTACCGAATGCCTGTTGTGGCCAATATCTCTCTAGGTATTGAAGCTATGGCAACAGGCAGAGCTAGGTTCTACTCTCACGGGCTGAAATGAATGGATGACAGATAGATATCAAACAGTTGACTCTAGAGCATGACAAGCATGTGACAACAAGGACACTGAAGAATATGGAAAGGGGACAATACAATTTTCTGAAATATACCTCTCCAAATTCTCATAGTTCTAACCCTCAGCACCTTAGACTACATTTGGAATCAGGATTTTTTAAAAAGGTAATTAAGGTTAAATGTATCCACTGTAACCACTATATAAGGAGACATTAATACACCGACTCAAATGGAGAAAAGACCACTAGGGGATGCTGGAGAATCATCAACTCAAAGAACCAGAGAGAAGCCTCTGAAGAAACATCCCTAGAGTCTCTTAGATCTGGGCCTTTAAGACTTCTGTTGAAGGAATGCAGATTTCTATGAAAGCCCCTTTATCTTTAGCATGGGTTGTGGCTGCCCCAGGAAACTAAGGCATGTTCTCACTGTTCAGAATTAGCTCAGCTCATGAATCTGGGGTTGGCCTGTCTACAGCATAGTCATGTTTCATGAATATTCCAGATAACTATGGTTTATATTACAGAGTTCCTCATGTCACTCAATTATCTTCTCTTTCCCACTGATGGCAAGTTTAATGCCTATAGTTTTCTCATGTTGTATTTAAGGTATTTTTTGAGGGTAGGGCTCTTACTATTTCTTAGGTATAGAACCAGTTTGAAAGTAGGTGGTGATAAAAATATTAACCTTGATTGGTTGACTGTAAGTGGATAAATATTTTCTTTTAATCATAAAATAAAAGAGGAGATTTTGGAGGGACAGAAGAAGTCAGCGTAAAGAGCAAGGGATAATGGCACATTATATGATTGAAAATGTCACAATGAGCTTGGTGGTGGAGGCAGAGGCAGGCAGATGGATCTCAAAGTTCAAGGCCAGCCTGGTCTACAGAGTGAGTTCCAGGGATACACAGAGGAACCCTGCCTCAAAAACAAAAGCCATAATGAATCCTGTTAGTTTGTATGCTTAGAAATTAAAAAGAAAGACAAGATAAACATATAAACAATGCGTATGTATTACAGGATGTTTACAAGATATGGATAAGACAAATATCTAGTAAGACTTTCTGTTATCTCATCACTGACATGGCAGTGAAATGACCTCCTTTCTCTTGTAGGAGAAAGGAGTCTGCTTGGTAGTGTACACAGAATTGTTTATGGTGTCTGAAATACTGGTTATTTGAAAACTTCCATATTTCAATTAGCTTATGAGTTTTATATAAGCAGTTTTATTCAACTTGGGCTGAACACCCACCCAATGTTTTAGGATAAGGTGGGAACACACTATCTGTTCATTTAGCACATAACAATATAATTGCTTCAGCTTAATTGTTTGTGTTAAGTGGAAGTTAGTTATAAACCCTCAGGAGTCTCAGAGAATCCAGACATATCAATGGCAGGACACTATATCTAATATATGTGCGTAGGTGGAACCAGTAATTTGTTTTCTTCATGCTTCATGTATTTAAACTCTGTTCAATCTGTATTTTTATACTGTCAATTTTTATGCTTATTTTAAAGCCTAATTATATCTTGAAAGCTGATACCCATTTATCACTTAAAAATTACAGCTGTTTTATGTCAGTAGTGTGACAGATTGACGGGTGTTCAAATGCAGGCACGGTCATGGGATTATTTACTGGAGTTAGAGTAATTGGGCTCATACCTCTCACGTTTAAGTAGCACTTACATGGTGCTTATTGACTCACAGTACTGTTAAATACCTGTTTAATTCTCATAACAAGCCCATGAAGTGGGTAATATTTTAGCAATGGGAAGCAGAGAAACAAAGAATGTGGGAAGGCTGCCAGGACTATAAGGAAGGAGGGAGGAGTGTCTCAATTTGTGCTGAGTCTCTGTTCTGTCACTCATCCCCAAAGTCCTGACAGTGGCATTTATAACGCTTACTGTTGGTCTGGCTGTTCTGTCCATGGGCAAGAGGTTATCCATTCATGCCCTGTTAACAAGCCACCTACCAATCCAGAAAAATAGATTTTAGCTTCCATATTGAAAGCAGTGTGTGTGTGGAGGGGGGTAGAGAAAGAAGAGAGACTTGTGTGTCTCTCTGTGATTCAGGCTAATGGACTGACTACATCAATTGTCTCCAAAGTCTTCCCAAATTCCACAGTTTTAGAATGTTCAGAGTATGTTAAAATTCTGAAAATGAATGTTTCATCATATTTTTGTGTTAAAAATCAACCACATACTCACCGGTTTTCATCTTCGCTCCCATTCTTGACGTCTTTGTTTAAATAATTGTAAAGTTTGACAGAGAGGAGCACATCTAAGTCTCACGTACCCTTACAAAGATGGAAGAGGTATCTTTTGGGAAAGAAAAAAGTAGCCAACACATCAAAAAATAAGCATACAAGTTCTCCTCCAAGTACATAGGAACTTAGAATTTAGATATTACAGGTTAGTTCAAGAAGCCCCCACATTTTAATGATAGGCATCTACAGGTGACTCACATATCTCCAATGCTGTCAGGCTATCCATTGCCTTCCATAAGTAAAGGTTGCTTTTTTGTTTGTTAGTTAGTCTTGCTGTTTTGTTTTGTTTTTCTTTCTTTTCTTGATATTTTTCCACAAGCAAGTGTCTTCAGCAAGCACCATGGCATCACCATCTTCTTATGCTGACATGTCCTAACTGATGAACAGTTTCTGAGGGCACTAAGACAGGGCTTTTGGGATGACTGTAAATCATTTAAGAGAGAGGTGAGATCTCGGTGTGAAGTTATGACCCACAGGATCAGCATATCTTGCTCTTATTTGTAACCCTACTGACTAATTCACCATGTCTACTCTTCTGTTTTTCAGTCGATCCTGGTCTAATGACTTTAAATCATTATTCCACAGACCACACCAGGGACAATGCTCAGATTGTGACACCACCTCAATTTTCTACTAGAATGAAACACATTAAACAAGAAATGGCCAAAAATCACCTCCAGTTTGTACGATTTGAAGCCACAGACTTGCACGGTGTCTCCAGATCTAAGAGCATCCCTGCACAGTTTTTTCAAGTAAGTTTTCCAGTAATGATGGGTGCGCTTTTGTGACCATTAGCAAGCAAATGCTCTTTGTTTCTCATCTGCATTTGCTTGTGATCTACACAGTAATTTGAACTGAAAAGCAATCATTTGTTTTGCTATTTTCCTTGTCCCTCCCCATATTATTGCTCCCCAAGGAGATGAACATACAATTCCAATTTCTTTAGCCAATAGAAATAGGAAACTAATTAAGGCTGGTTATTTCAGTCTCTGCCTTGAATAATTTTACTTTACAGAACCCTTTTCTTCTCATACTGCAATTATAAAGATTATATTTTACTTGACAGGAGAAAATTGCAACCCAAGACCCAAGAGTAAACATGAAAGGTAGAAATGATTAAGTAGAGATGATTTTCTAGATAAGAAGCAGATCCTTTCAGCAGTAATTCAGATATGAAAATATCCAATTGTTATTAGATGAGTTAATGAATATTAAATTTTGAAAATAATGATATCAAGAAACATTGCATTTGTGGATACCTTTGAGGATTTTTCTAAGGTTGCTTTGTTTGGTTTATATTATGTGTTTATTTTAGTGACTAATTTGCTGGGATTATTAAACATCAAGTTTGTAAGGAAACGAAATCATCTAGTACAATCTTTAAGAAAATATAAAAGTAAAGCAACCTATCAACCTGGGAATTATCTTTAATTAGTTATTTACACACAAAGAGAGAGAGAGAGAAAGATTGAGAGTTGCATGGTGTATCCAGATCTGATAGCATCCCTATACAGTTTTTTCAAGTGAGAAATATGTATATATATAAATATATAAATATATCAGTATATATAAATATATATTAAATATAAATATATATAAATATATATAAATATATATCGATTCTTTCGTAGCATCCTGGCTGACCTATACCTCATGACCCTCTTGTCTTGTCTTTCTAAGTAGCTTATATTACAGATCTGTGCCTCTGGGCTTTAAAACTATTTCTGTAATATATCATATCTTTTTGATTTAATATTAATAGTAAATTTTCCTTGTGCTGACGAAGGGGACTATTTTCAAGACAGTTTTCAGAGAACTTGAACAGTTTGAATTTCTTTCTTAAAACTTTCTCTGGAGGCCGGCATGATGGGTCAAAAGGTAAAGGTGCTTGTCACTAAAAACCTGAGGTCCATCTCCTGAACCTGAATATTGGAAGAAGAGAACTGATTGCCTCAGGTTGTTGACTGACACCCCTCCAAACATGTGCTCACATACATACACGCATGCGTAGACAATCAACTGATTAATCATTAATCAATCACCAATCAATGATTTTAAAATAGTCTTGTCTGTAAACAGCCTATAGATATTGTTTCTTCTACATTAAATTAAGAACTCTACATGTTCATTAATTCTGATAGGAAAATGTGAAAACACTATGGGCAGAACCAGAAGATAATTCACATGAATCTCTTTTAACCAGTGAGAAAACACAATCGACATTTCTTACACTTGCCTGAGATCACAACATGAACCTGTTTGCTATTAGATTTTTGCCGAATTCTAATCATCTATTTCACTTGTGGCACTTGAAAACTAAACATGTAGAACTCCAGAGTTTCCTTGAAACTTCACCTTTCCCCCAAATAGAGCAGATCCTTTGGCTTACATTTGCTGAAGATTGATTTCTTGGATAGAGAAGAAAATGTCTGTCTTTAAAACAGCAGTTGAAAGCATTCGTTTTCTTACTCAATATTCTGCATATCAAAAGATTTTTTTCCTTGACTCGTCTTGGAAAAATTGCTTTATCCTGAGAATTTGATGAATGTAATACATCCTTTTCTTTGGTTTACTTCTTCTTAGCCTCTGTTTTTCAAACGATTCTTGCCTGTGGCCTTAGTTCATTATTCGTTTATTTAAATTTTATAATCATAGAGCACGTATTGTTAAGAAAAACTCTTTAAATTAATTTTGGAACTTTTGAAGGTATAAATTGTGAGTATTTTATCATGAAAAATTATTTAAGGCTAAATAATTTATTTTGGACACTTCATTGTGAACACGTAAGTTCATTTGTACAAACTAATCTAATATATATATATCTATATCAAATCACATAAATGTATATATGCATATATATGCATACATATATGAATTATGTATTAGGAGCTTCTCTGACAAAAATGTGAAATCAATAGCTTGTCTCTTGCCTTATTAAAAAAGTAACTTAGTTTTTTTTGAATTGAAAACAATTTTTATACAGTATGATTTGATCATGGCTCATCTGTCCCCCAGAGCCGCTCCACCTCTCCACACCTGCCCCTTTTATTTTCCTCTTTAGGTAACAAAACAAACAAGTAAACAAAAGCAAAACAGGAGAACTAGCAATTCTTCATCTTTCTGTCTCTATCTCTGTCTCTCACATACACCACAAAAAGAAAAACCAAAATGAACAAGCAAAAGGCTGGTCAAACAGGGGAAAAAATGCCCCAACACAGAAATGTGAGACAAGAGGTATTTAAAAAATACCACTGAGTTCCTTTCGTGTGGGCATCCTCTACTTGACGTGGATGCCGGAAGTGTGACTAATATACCTAGTGAGACATTATTGGACCAAACAATTTTTTCTCTGTAGATAGGTGTCAATTTAAGATTTATTTATTTATTTATTTTTGGGTTAGTGATGGTAGCCCATGTTCACTTTCCCTTCTCAGGACTGGAATTATAAGTATAAATTTAAATCACTTTTACTTATGGAAATAAAATGCTAAATGGAAATGATTGAGCTAGATCAAGAATGACCAGAAGAGATAAAATAATATGTCTTTATTTATAGAATTAATAAAATCCTTTTCAAACTAAAGTATCCAGGCAAGCAGACACTACTAACCTGTGATCCATCACTTAACAGTTGAGTGATTTCATTTTTTTTTCTGTAACTATTGCCTTCAGCTCAGCTTTAATCTCCTTTTATCCTTTATCTGAACTAAATGTTGCTTCCTATTTTAAATACAAACATTGATTTTCTAAAACTAAAAGAACCCAGATCATCTACTAAGAATAGAGGGAAAGGCTGATACACCACTGGAAGAGGCCAAAGAGGTAACCTATAATTAAATGGCATCTCCACTGTTTAGAAAGGTTCTCATATGACCGACGCTGAGCAAAAGATCTTACAGACATTAGCACATTCAACTTTTCAAGAAACTCACAGCCCTATATCAAGGGCTGATTTGGCTTTAACTATATGTGGATATTGTGAGTTTTATCCTAGATTTAATGAAAGGATGAAATGTCCTCATAACCAATTCTTGGGTTGTTTCAAAAGATAACCTTCATTGTGCTACAAACAACAGATGTCATAGGGTTTTAACTTAATCTGAGGTTTTATCAAGTTCAGAGACATCTGTCTTAAAGCATGAGCTTCAATGCTTCAGTTATATATACATATATATAGTTATATATATATATATATAAATTATTGCCATGGACAGAGCTATTCATACATTCATACAAAAGTTTAAATATATTCAACAGCTAATGGAGAATGGCTTAAATTCTGATGTATGTCCAAAATATATAAAAATGCATACATATTTAAAAAAGTGCTCTGAACCTCACAGATTAAGTTGCCTAAAGAATAGAAGTGTGACATTTTACTATTCTTCTGTTTGAAAAGGACTGCTGGAGCCCAGTGGTGACCAGCTGTTTTCCGCAGTTCACAGCAAAGTGAATATGATACAAATTTAGATTGTGTGATCTCTCAGAGGTTTTATGAATAAAACACATTACCCTTCAGTTTAGATACACACAACCACCATATAGATTTTTGGGTTAAAAAAATCAAATAGGGAAATAACTATTTTTTCAGTGAAATTTAGTAATAGTATATTCCATATAGAAATCTCATAAAGTGGATGTAAGTGAACATGTGTGCATACGTATGTGGATATGCATACAATTTATGTGTACAACTCCAAAAACGTATGTGAGTCCCTTCTTTATTGTTGGTAAAAACAAATTTGGGGCTAGATATGGTGGTGCACACTTGTAATCTGAGCACTCAGGATGCAGAGGCAAGAGGAGGTATTCTAGAGCAACACAATGCATTCACGCCAAGTCTGGGTTTACATGAGACCTTGTCTCAAACAACCAGCTAAAAAAAGGAAACAAAAATCCAAGGGAGGAGAAAGCACGAGCTCCATCAGTTAAGTCAAAGTGGTGCCAGAGTGCACGGAAAGGTGGTAGGTCATGAAGGAGCCAGTGCGTATGATCTTGTGGTGTTGATCTAAATAGAATGGTGATTCCGAAAGGCTGGGAAAGTGGAAGGAAGAGGAATGGGAAAGGCTAGTTAATGAGCATGGAAACACAGGAGTTGTAAGTTTTAATTCTCTGACACAGTGTAGTGAGTGTAGTTCATAATGACGTCTTATGTATTTTATGAGACATTTGAAGCAATAGAAACCATGTGATCAGTAAACATCTTTTACATGGATGAGATGATTTTATATATCAAATAAAAATAAATACATAACTATAAAAAGTAGTATGTATAAATTAAAAATAAAAACATTTTTTTATATAAAATGTGCAAATTGAATATCTTTAAATATATATAAATGTATAAAGTAAAAATAATAATATATAAGTAATAACATACTATGGGACAAGTCAAAGAAAAACCTTACCTGAGAACTTATAAACTGGACCATAAAATTAAATGCATTGTAAAATATTTTTATTACAACAATTTTAAGTACTTACACAAAGTTTTAAACCTTTGTCTTTTGCTATATTGTACCGCTCATTTTTCATTCTTAAAGCATTTATTTATAGCTACATGAAGCACTTATTATTGCTTCTTTCTAAGGGCATATCAAAGCTTGTATTAAATTGTTAAAAATTGCTTGTAAAAGTTATTTATGCAAAAAATAGTTCTTTAAATGTTGCATTTGTTGGATGTTTAATCTGAATCTTTAAAAGTTTGGGAGTTAGTATTAACTCACAGAGATGAGGCTTACATTTCTTATTACCAAGATTTTCTCACCTGTTTTTCCTTCACTTTTCAGAACCTAGTTTATTTATCCTTTTTCTTCTTCAGGAAAAAGTAATCCACGGTGTTTTCATGCCCCGTGGTTATCTGGAATTGATTCCGAACCCTAAGGACAATGAAGTGAATCACATAAGAGCCACATGTTTCAATAGTGACATAGTCCTCATGCCAGAGCTCTCTACCTTTAGAGTCTTGCCATGGGCAGAGAGGACCGCGCGGGTGATTTGTGACACCTTCATGGTCACTGGCGAACCTCTGCTGACTTCCCCCAGGTACATCGCCAAGAGGCAGCTTGGCAAATTGCAGGATGCCGGCTTCTCCCTGCTCTCTGCCTTCAGCTATGATTTTTGCATTTTTGGTGTGCCCGAAGTGATCAATTCAAAAACCATATCTTTTCCTGCTTCGACATTACTGAATAACCATGACCAGCCCTTCATGCAGGAGCTGGTTGACGGCCTATATAACATTGGGGCCAATGTGGAGAGTTTCTCATCTTCTACCAGACCTGGGCAGATGGAGATCTGTTTTCTTCCTGAGTTTGGCATTAGTTCAGCTGATAATGCATTCACCCTCAGAACAGGTGTCAAAGAAGTGGCCAGGAGATACAACTATATAGCAAGCCTTGTAATTGAGACCGGATTCTGCAACTCAGGAATTTTGTCTCATAGTGTCTGGGATGTCGGTGGAAAGACAAACATGTTCTTCAGTGGTTCTGGGGTGGAGCAACTCACCCTCATGGGGAAGAAGTGGTTGGCCGGGCTCCTCAAACACTCCGCTGCTCTCAGTTGCCTGATGGCCCCTGCAGTCAGCTGTCGCAGGCGCTACTGTAAGGACAGCAGGGCCCTGAAGGACAGTGTGCCTACTACGTGGGGATACAATGACAACAGCTGCGCCTTGAACATCAAGTGTCATGGTGAAAAAGGCACCCAGATAGAAAATAAGCTAGGTTCAGCAACTGCGAACCCTTACCTGGTGCTGGCCGCCACTGTGGCTGCAGGCTTGGATGGACTTCAGAGCAGTGACGGTGCTTGGGTTGGCTCAGATGAGAGCCAGGATCTTTATCAACCAGAACCTTCCGAGATCCCTTTGAAGATGGAAGATGCCCTCATGGCCCTGGAGCAAGATCAGTGTCTGAAACAGGCCCTGGGAGAGACTTTCATTCGCTATTTTGTTGCCATGAAGAAGTATGAACTGGAAAACGAAGAAACGGATGCAGAGGGAAATAAATTCTTGGAGTATTTTATATAGGCTGGAACTCTTGACTTTAGAAGCGTTATTCTGACACGTAACTAACCGATCAGAAAGAAAAGATTGAGTCTGTAATTAACAATACTAGACAGGCTCTGTCCCCTCCATCACTGGGCAGATGAAATGGCACTGTTGACATTCTGATCTCAGATATAAACAATAAATTTGTGGTGAGCAGAACATACAAACTAACTCAGTCCTACAGTCTGTTATTTCCTTTGTGTTGTGAGCCTGAATAGAGTTTGGGGACGTACCACATATTCATATGTTAAAAAAAGAGGTAAGTATTAGCAAGAAGAATTTTAAAGATTGGGATTTAAAGAAGAAATGGTACCAAGCATAGACATAGGTTTTTGCCAGCTGTGAGACAGATATGTTAGCAAATCTTACTAATGAAAACATATCGAGGTTGGCTTTGCATGACGGTGATAGTTTTAAACATGTCAGTTGCACAGAGCAGAGCCTGAACGGCCCAAAAATTCTTTCACTTTTCACACTTCTCTATCACCTCTTTAAAGGCTCAGGGATTCCAGGGCTTCAATGTACCCTAGAATCAAATGGCAGGACAAAGACTCAGGAAACACCGAGGTCAGACTTGAAAGTGGTAGAAGCTTTTCTTTAAACACTACATGGGGCAGGAGGGGTGGAGGGGCCTGGATTGTTCTGCCTGCTGTGTTCCATTCTTCGAAAGCAGAACTCCCTTTGAATCACCTCTGTTCTGCAGTGATGGAGTATGACTGTTCCCATAGCCAGCCCAGGCTCTGTCTGCAGCTTCAACACACACACACTGCACACACTTAAATTACTAATTACATTGCCACAGAGGCTGGCGTTTCTCTAGAGAATAAGGTATGTTCCAGGACTTTCTTTGACTGTGATAATATTGCAACTTATCACTGATATTTAGCATCTCGTGGGAACAAGCTCAGTATCTACTTATTTGCAAATGAAAACACTGTTCCACTGCTGAGGATCAAATAGGAGCTTTGATGTTCAATTAAAAGTGGCTGTGGACTCAGTTTAGATGGAAAACACTTAAGGAGGACACCTGAATTTCCCTTCACTCCTCTGTTAAAGTTCTTAGCATCTAGTAAGTGGTCAAAGTCAGTGTGCCGTTCACTAATTGTTACATTATTTCATCTTCCCTCAGAAGACGGTGTTTGGAAACAGAATAAAACCCACAGAGTGATGAAATGTTTGCAACAAAGTACCATCTCCCCCCCCCCTGTGTGTGTGTGTGTGTGTGTGTGTGTGTGTGTGTTGAAGACTGGGCGATAAAGGATAAAGGTAAAAGGTCCAGTGAAAGAGAGTTTCTGAAAACTTTTTATTTCTGAGGTTGGGGGTGGGTCTCTGAGTTAATTAGAAGAATCCATTCATGCAAAAAATGTATTATTTCTCACTCTAATAGAACTATAGAGAATCTTTTTATAAGTTCACAGGCCTTAATGAAACTTGTCTAGTTTTTTTCCTTGGTTTTACTGCTATGTCTAGAAGATGCTATAAAGACTCGGCTAATCACTGTTTTTGGTCTTTATTTCATTGACTTTATAACATTATCAGCATAATTTAAAAAGTACAGTACACAAGGTCAATTGTGAGGGCGTTACATAATTGGGAAAGTTATCAGTCTATGTGTATGGTAGTTAGTCAGCAGAAAACGTTCAACAACTTATTTTACGTCAATTTTAGAGCCGGTGTTGGTATGGCAGCCTCTATGGAGACTCACATTAGATGTGTTCATTTTTATACTTTTGTTTTTTAAAAAGTCAAATGTGAGCATAGACCAGCATAATTTAGGACACTTTAATGAACTCTTTTTCTGTTTCTTTGATCTGCTCCTACATTTCCTAGTGTGGAGTGAGGGATGTTTGGCTATGGTCTCTGTGTTCTTACTCTGCAGGAAGAGACCAGAAATCCATTCAGTAGCACATGCTGACTACCCTTTTGTGTGAGAAACCAGCTACAGTCCTAGAGGAGACTAGGGCACGACAGTGGGTGAGCTATGAGAGTTTGGGATCTACATGTCTAGAAGAGAATGAAGCAGGAAAAAGGTTCATATATATATATGTATATATAAATACATAAATATATATATTTGTGTGTAAGCTTGTTGCTTAAAAAAAACAGAACCATTTATAAGGAAGTTTTTTATAGCTTGAAAAGGATGCCTTTTGAATCTCTTTACAGAAATTACTTTCTTATTTTCATTTACCATAATTGTTCTAATCAAAGCTTAGGGGAAAATGTGATTACTGAATTTAAAGTTGGTTATTAAATGAGTATACATAAGAATCTAAATTAAAACTATGCTTTAAGAGTAAAAACTAAAACATTAGTAGCATAATAAAAACTTACTGTTATAAAGAATATTCTATAATCTAAAATTTCATTTTATAATGTCTAAATAGCAGTAAAGCTTGAAGTGGTGATTTGGAAGATAATGGAAGTTCTAAAACTTCACAATGGATAAAACTTGAAGTCACATAGTAAATTCTGCATATGATGGCAACACAGAGCAGTTAGATGCCTCCCAATGTATTTTTAGCCACCTGGTAACCAGGGTGGTACTACCAATGTTTATGATAAGGGTTATTGGTCAGAATCATTAGTATATGATTTTCTGTTCCAGGTGTTAGAACATCTGTCTCTATATATCTCATGTGTTATCAACGGTTTATTCTTCTGTTGCATGAAACAGACTTCACATAACATTTCCTGATGAGGATGTGATTTCTGAGCGTGAGGAACACACGTCTTTCTACATTTGCCTTTATAGATCTTATTTCTTGAGTGAGCTCTAGACTTTGAGATGTCAGTCAAATGATAAAGAAAACCCTACTGCAATATTGTCCTAGCATCATAGAATGCATTCCTGTTCATATGCCCAGAGACAGTGAGGGAGAAGCAGCAATTTATGGTTTTATTGGTGCTGAAATACACTTTTCTTTAGACGCATTCTGTTTCTCAAAGCTGTTGAATGAAACTAAGTTTGAATAGCTTGATGGAGGATGTATAACATGGTTGGAGGGAAATGGTCATGATTTGGGACACAAAGAAACTTGCAATGTTTTTCTTACTTCGTGCAATGCCTCTGTGTTGATTTTCTCTCAGAATAGAGAGCAGGAACTCACCTTTCCAGTTTCTTTTGCAGCCATAGTGTCAAACTGCCATGCCAGGTGCAGAGATGAAGCCTATGTGAAGCCCACAATAAATACGCTCAAGTGAGGCAGGAGTGACAGGCATCAAAGTGTTAGGATCCTGTTGTGTTGACACCAGGTGGTGCTGCTGTCCGGTGATGGTTTCTGTGGATCTCTCTGAAGCACCATAACTCCCAAACTTGCATTTCTGGGCCTTTCAGGTTCTATGAATTATTGAATATTTTAAAGGATACATTCACTCCTATTTAAATTATCTCAAGTATACATGCTGAAGCGTAGTCTCTAAAAGTAGGTGCAAGAAGAAAGAAATGCTGGTTAATCAGAAGAGAAGGAATAATTTAATGCTTACACAGATTTAGAATAAATAAAGGCGTATTATTTCCAAGGGTCTAACATTTGTTATCTAAGTGTTTTCTCCTTCACTGGCCCTACAGTTTTCATGAGAAAAGTATGTGTATATGTTAGAAGTCAAAGATATATGACTCAGAGGAGATTGGAAGAATTTGGAACTAAATTCTTATGTTCATTCTGTCTGTTTCTTTGTCTCTGTGCTATTCCAAAACGTCACTGACCATGCAGTCCAGGCAGTACTGAAACTATCCCGAGGGCTGTAGGCCAGCTTTCAGGTTCTAAACACCACTTGTAGGCAGATTCTTAGGTAACTGGAACTCTCCTTGTTAATATGCACTCCAGTTAAGTGTGGCTCCCCTGGTTACTCTCTGCCTGTAACCCTCTAGGACAGAAAGCCTGTCAGAGAAGAACAGCATGCCAGGAAAACATTTCAGACATCTTTCAAAGGATAGAAATTCATGCCTCAAACACTTTTATAAATGTTTGAACATAAAATTACCTTGATGAAATTTCTGACAGTTTTAGGATTTGAATTCATTCAATTTCAATTATGTTTTCATCATCAGAAATAATGTTCGGCAAATACTCATCACTCATTGAAGGCGTGAATGATCCGACTCTTCTGTCTGGCTGTTTAAGGAGTGATAGACGAGACTATTTACTAAAGGGCTCAACCAAATGGCTCAGTAAAGGCATTTGCCACCAAGATGGACAACACAAGTCGGACCTTCCCAACCCACTTGGAGGAAGGAGAGAATGGGCTTTTGAAAACCCTTAGCCTAGAATCTGATTTCCATGTGTGCCACCGGCCTCTTCCAAAATAAACAAGGAAGCAAGTAAACAAACAAACAAACAAACAAACAAAACTGTGAGAAATTAAAAAAAAATGTTCATGGCATTTCAGTAACAGCCTACACGAAGGGGGAAGGTGTATTAAAGGCAGGGATGGGGGGCGGGAAACTGCCACCCAACAAAGAGGCTAAGAGAGGACACGGAATTTCAATAAAGGAAGGGGGAACACGAAACTTAAAAGTTTGAGTTATGGGGAGGGGAGCACTGCTACTCAACCAAGAAGCTAGGAGAGGTTGTTTTCTTTCCTAGATTGAGATATTTCAAGCTAACGATGTTAATCTTACCTAGAAAGAAAATACTTTAATCAAAACCCCTAAACATTCAATTCTGTGAAACTACTAAGATGTAATTTAGTAAAAAGCGATGGTTACCAATTTACAAGGCTCCGACAAAAACTTGTTGAATAAAGGGTTGCAGGTTAATTTTCAAACTTAAGCTAGAGGGCAGCAATGTACTGTTAAACAGTCGTTGAGTTCAGGGGGCTCAGCAATCTTCACAAAGCTTAATATTACATGTGAAAGCAACCAAATATTCAGTGAATGAAAACGGAGAAAATGTATTAGGTATTCTAACATTATAAAGAAATTTCCAATCATGCGACTTGCACTTGAATATTTTGCTTAATAGATATTAAATACATGCAACAGGATAAACAGACAGTAACCCTGGAAGGATGGCATCAGCAATAGTTCAGGGCATAGTCCAGAAATGTTAAAAGTGAGAAATGTTAGTTGAATTATGGGGTATTTGATGTTAATCCAATTTGTTAAATTCTGAATGGATTTGCTGGATCTAGAACAAATAGGTCTGGAAAGGGCGAAACACTTTTACTCTACCAATCTAAAAAACATTTTATCATTTCATATTTTCTATTTAGTGGTCTGTGGAAAAGATGATAGAAAAACATGAATATTACTTTTCCTTAGCTCGAGCTTCATTTAAATGAATTATGAGACTATTTATAGACACAACACAGAGCTTATACATTAGAAAGTAGAGAAAGCACTGTAGAGGCATGATCAGATTACACAAAGGACTTGTGTGGGTCATAGATTTCTTTGACTCCACCTATGTTTTTCCTTGGATGTCTGGGATCAACTAGACTTGTAGACCTGAAGAAGCAAAAACAGGGCTGTACCATCCAGGCGACACTGCTTCCTCAGTTCCCAGCCACGGAGCTGACATCTTCCTTCAGCTTCACCATGTCCCTCAGGTCTGCTCAGCACAGAGCTTCTCGTGGCTCCTTATATACCGTTCTCTGTGCTATGTCCCTTTCCTAATATCCTTGTCCATACGGTTTACTACGTTAACATCTTTCTACTGTGTGTATCACAATGCCCCCACATCCGGAGGAAAACAGGACAAAACATCCAAATCCATGTCTGTTATAACCTCATGCAACCTTTTCCATCTTCTTCTCCTTAGAAGTTGCTGTTGTGTTATGTAATCTTACTCTTTTTACTCTGGATATTTACTACTCACAACTTCCCACTGTGGACCCCAGATATTCTTGTTCTTTTCCTACCGATACACACCAACTGCTCCTGAAGTTAATGGAGACCACCCTCCTGATAGTCCCTGGCCACAGTTCCTCCATTGTACTCCATGTCTAGTAGAATAGCAGAACTGAATATTACTGGTCCCTACCTCTTGATTGAAATGGTTCTCTGATCCATCCACCTTCATCTCTTTTTATCATCCTATCCTGAAATTTAATGCTGATTGATATTCAGGATTCTTTCCTTTTTAGTCCTCTTCTTATTTTTTTTAAGTGTTCATATATCTATGAATAACATTAATTTTCAATGCTTAAGACTCTTGGCTAGACACGATAAGAATCAAATTAGACTTGACTGAATTTGTGAATTCGATTTTATATTATTGAAAGACCCTAGACCTTAGGTGTAGACGGACTAGACATGGGTCTCTTCAGAGACTGAAGTGTGGGAGGTAGCCCTGCACATGTGTTCTTCCGTTCTTCTTTATATACCACTATCAAGCTGTCTCTTGTATATGTTGGTTCTCTTGTTGCTGTTTCTGCAACAATGTGTGCTAAAACAGCAGCCCAGATATGTGTCCTTTATGTTTTTAAGCCATGTATATGCAGTTGAACTCACCTACTCTAAGTTTCTTGGTTTAGCTTGGGAAGTGTTCACATTCCTCTCCCATGTAACTGTCCTCTCTACTAAATTATGAATGCTTCAGTTAGGAGGAATCCTTATGAGGTGAAGAACAGGATATAGTAAGTTCCATATCTTGGGTTTCTGAGGACAGGATGATGATTGCTAAGTTGGTTTCTCAAATCACATCTCCCTTTGAATGTTCTATAGGCTTGGTGAGCTCAACCATTCCTGTACTGATCTTCTATTCTTTACTTTCATTGGCCTCCTTTTAAAATTCCCTGTGTCCACTTATTGGTCATTTGCTGTAATCAAGCCTGGAAAGGCTAGTGATGCATGTACTCTGTTCTCTCTACATATTTAAGATGTCGACCCTCCACCTCCCTGACCCACCTTTGCAGACTCGGTGCTACTTCTACTCTTTAAGGCTCTATTGTTCTCTCAGTTTCAACCATATCTTCCATCCTGGACAGAGCCTAAGTGATACCTTGGACAATATTACATCACCTCACAAATGATTACCTTTACAAAGTTTTCTATGATCTTGGCGTGCAATCTTCAAGAAGTAATCTCATCTGAGTCACAACCATTCCATCTATGGAGGGGGTGTGTACTCTTGATCCTTATTAGCAAGTCTATAACAATAATTATTTCCTTTCTTTCACAAGTTAAACATACGTCAGATGAAGTCAAACTTTTCCAGGAAGCTTCATAAGTACATTGTGTTATGATTCTTTGGACCAATAGTTTTCAACTTTTCTAATTTTGTGGCCCTTTAATTCAGTTCTTCATTTGTGGTGACCCCAACCATAAAATATTTTTGTTGCTACTTCATAACTAATTTTGCTACTGTGATGGATCATAATATAAATATGTGTGTTTCAAGATACTCTTAGATGACTTTAAATGGGTTGTGACCCACAGGACATTCCTTTAAAAGTATAACACTAGAGGTTAGTATGATTTAATCTAACTCTTCACGTAAAAATTTTGCTCTGAATTAGATTAATGGAGGCTTAAAGTTAAGCAGAGGCTAAGGGGACTTTTGGCTAAAATCTACAGAGTGCATGCAAATTACATTCCTCATGCATAGTGCATTAAATATTTAATGCTATCAATATCATGTAACAATCAGAGCTTTAATTGGTAAGTTTACCTGCCACAGAAGAGCCTTGTGGAAACAAGACTAAAAGCACTCCCCATATCAAGGACATTTTATTTTTCATCCTTATGCCCTGTGTCAGGTAAGTCTTGTGTCTCACAGAGGGACATAATAGGATATTTCTGTTCCCTCTGATGAGGAGGAAGTTCTTGCATGCTCTGTATTTCCAGAGCTGTTTCTCAGCTGTGTGGGAATGAAAGAAAAGAAAGGAATCTGGAGCAAGCAAGGCCGGGCAAGTGGTGGCAGGGACTGTAGGGATGCCACAGAGCACACTGCTCACCACAGTTCCGAGTGTCGCTCTGCAGTAGCTGCAGCATCACCTCTGCACTCTTCACTTCACGAGTATACGAGGCAGCACCTCATCTTTCCTAAGATGGAGAAGCACAAAAAGTCCTGTCCAACACTTCACAGGGGCTTTCACAAGGCTTCCATTCTAGGGAAGGAACATTTCAAATGCTTTGCTGCTTTCCAGAGGCCATTTTTATGTTTCCAAGTTCTATGCCCTCTGGGCTTATGTGTGTTATTCTGAACTACTGAACTACTGTAGAAGTCACACAGCTGTTCTATATCATCCAGGATCTACTCCTAACATAGGAGGATAGCTTTTTACATGCTTTAAGAGAGTATGTTATCTGCCGTATCTTTAGGTCCACTGTCTTGGCTATCCATCAGCTTTACAGTCACAGCAGTTTAAAAATTCTCAACATGGGAGTGGTCTCACTTCATCAGAAATTCCCTCTTGGAAAGACACTATGGAAAAGGATTGCTGACTGAATACAGACTTACTTGGTTTGAAATGCTTTTAAGAATAGAACTTTGTGGAGGGGGTAAAAGATGGTTCAGTGGGTAAAGGTACTTGCTACTCAAAAGTTTTATTCCTGAGACCACATGATCAAAGAAAAGAATAGATTCTTGCAGTTGTTGGTCCTCTGTACTTTGTTCTCTCTCTCTCTCTCTCTCTCTCTCTCTCTATATATATATATATATATATATATATATATATATATCTCACTACATAAGACTCATATACAAAGTACAATTTTGAGCAAAAATAAAGACATTTGGTCATTAAGTCTTTTGGAAAAGCACAGTTGAGAAGGTTTCTATAATATGGCCTCTGGAATTAGTTGTCTGGGTTTGAGTACCAGGACTATCTCTGAGATGCTTGGAAGAGTCTTTGATAAGTTTCTGCATTAGTGGACTTATGTTCATACCTGAGTCAGAAAAGTGAATATTAGACACTGTGAAAGCCACTTGAATAGTACCTGACATTTATAAAGTATGTATTACATGTTTGTAAGTGAACTACAGAATTACTTATTTTTGTGACAGAATAGGCATTGTGCAGTCTCTCTTCCTTATTTATATACTTTAAGACTTTTCCCGTGGGGATTTTGGTTACAAAAGGACTTTCATGAGAATGATGATGGCATGGAGAATACACAGAGAGGAAGAGCAAGGGTAAGTTGTAGGCTTTCAGTCCTATGTCCTTTAGACTTTTACTTTTCTCTTTTTTTTTTTAGTATTTGCAATTTAATTTTTACATCTATTTATTACATATATTATTTGTATGTGCTTATGTGCACATATGTGAGTATCTCTATCATGGCACATGTGCATTTGTGGAGGGCAGAGAATACCTTTTAGTTCTCTCTGTCTACCAAGTAGGTTCTGAAAATTAAAACACAGGCTGTCAATCTTAGCAGGAAACATTCAGACAAGTACGTGTGATTTAAGAGTTAGTTTATTACTGATAGTGTATGTCAGGAGACTCTCATCTTTCATTGAGAGAAAATACAATGTTAATGAGATTTAAGCATTTTCTAAAACAACATTAATTATAATCATGCTCTGCAAATGTAATAGAATATGCCAGTATTCACACGTAGAATCCTTTACAACAATCTTCTATAGAAATGTGGGAATGTCTTTGTGTACGCTGTGAATATCAGTCTTTAAATAAAGGAGCTGTTTTGGCCCTTAGTGAGCACCATAGAAGAAGTAGGTGGGGAATCAGAAGAGGTAGGGAAAGAGGGCGGAGTCTGAGACAGATGGAGTCAGACGCCCAAAGAAGAAACATGTAAGGAACACAGGTGAGCCACGGGCCACATGGCAGACAGATTAATGAAAAAGGGTTGAGTTAAGATGAAAGAGCTAGCTAGCAATGTGCCTGAGCCATAGGCCAAACATAATGAAGTTAATATAAGTATTTGTGTATCTCTTTGGGACTTTGGGATTGCTGGGCCAGATAAGCAGCAGCGGGCAGGTCTAAACTGTGGGGCTAGTCGGGCTGGAAACCTTTTTGTAACAGTATAGCATAGATTTTCCTCTTGTAAACTTAAAAGGAATCTCACTACCATACTAAATCAGAATTCATTCCCTAAACAATAGGAAAGGCTGTAATCTCTTCACTCTCTTTCTTACTACTATGTGCAGTTGTATGGTAAGTTGAAAAAGAAATATGCAGGATTAAAATAAAGACATACTTGAATAATTTATACAGAGAACAAAACATACATGTAGAAAAATTATGTTTGACAGACATTTCCTAAAAAGAGCTTATTTTATTAGAATTTTAGGAAAGTAAGTCAAATCATAACAGACTTACGATAACCTTTTAAGTAAAAACACCTTGTAAAGAAGTAAATCCAAAACAATGAAAACACAAAGTTAATAATGCGTTTTTAGACTCAGAACCCTTACACATTTTATAATGGTAAGGCTTTGTCCACACAATTTCAGATCTGAAAATCTTGCCAAAGGTGATGTATATTTCCTACTGAATATGACAGAAGCACCTCTAGAATAATAATTTTTTAAATAGCACATGTAGCCTTTTAGGTCAAATAGATTTTTTTGAAATAGAAAACAAAATGTGGGAAAATCAAGGTGAGAACCACTGTTCTCAAGGTATTTATAAAATTTGGTTTACCTTCAAATGAGTGAGCACTATAGATAGTCATGGCATTGTCTTCTCCTCAAATTTAAATACTTACATTAATAACATTAGTCTTTTAGTGATTTTTGATGAGAAAAAATCTGTCCCACATCAGAAGCTAGTAATGATCTTCTAAGGGTCCATTCTGATGATTTCTTAGCATCGGCTTCCTATCATCCATGGGCAGATAAAGCTGCATAGTTACTTAAGGCTATGCAAAGGCTTCTCTTGGGAAAATTACAATGAATTAATACTAAATTAAGTTCGGGTACATAATAATATTCACTGGGATGCATATTAAGCCAGGTAACTTAGTCCATTTCATGCTGCTGCTTGCGAGTTAGAGTCTCACAGTGAAGTTGCCTAGGAGCCTCTATATATCATGCAGTAAATCAATAGTGTTTACAGCACAATTACATGGTAAACTTCTCTATGTTTTACTCAAGATCAATGAAGACTCACGATGGATTTCACCTTTTTGCTTCTATGAATTGTATGGTAAATCAGGAGTCTTTATTCTCTTTTGAACTTGGTAGTTGTCAAGAAGTTAGACAACATATCTAGAAGCATATAATTTCTGGTAAGACTGAATCCTATTTCCAAAATCCATTTCACAAAAAATTGAAAGAGTCACTAGAATGTCACATATCAGACTCAATTAGAGAAAAGGAGTAAAAATTACTGGAAAGGCAAGAAATCCCATAAATTACAAACTTATAAAAAAAAAAACAAACAAACTGAGGGCTAAGAGTACTCCTGTTTAGTTAAGTGGAAAGATGGTCAGAAATGGATTAAAGAGAATAGGGATGTTGCAGGAGGGAAGAAATGGATTTCTGGTCACTCCTGTGAATTTTCTGGTTTATTGATTATGTCAAATAATCTTTTTTTTCCAGAAATAGATGCTTAGTTTCATCAATTTGAATTAAAACAGTGTTTGAAATGTGACTCCAGGAATAGACAAATACAGAATATTTTGTCAATCTTTTTACCAACATTTTTTTCAACCCTGTGAAACATGCTGCTTCCAATGCTATATTACTGCCATCTAGTAATATATGACATCCAGTAATATAGGGCATCAAGTAATACATGACATCCAATGATACATGACATCCAGTAACATATGACATCCAGTGATACATGACATCCAGTAACATATGACATCCAGTGATACATGACACACAACATTCAGTGATACAGGACATCCAGTGATACATGACATCCAGTGATACATGACATCCAGTGATACATGACATCCAGTGATACAGGACATCCAGAGCAAGCTCAGGCTGATTGCCATTTGTTATCGGGACAGGAAATTATAAGGATCAAATTTATTTTAAAACAATCTACTAAGAAGATAGTGAAATGCTTAGGCCTTTAATTTCAGACAGATTTGAAGGCTTTGAGAACCAATTACTCTGTGACCAAAAGACCAACTTTACCATGCTTGTCTTTTAAGGATATACATAAGACTCTGGAAATAGTGTGTCTCAGCCAGTTATTGGCAGACCCAGGACTCTCAGATTCTGCTAATTTCTAGTTCACTGCTTTAAAAAATTAAACATGTATACAAACACACATATTTATGTTACACAACAGCAGTTTCCTGATATCAAATATTTAAATAGAATATTTTTGTCTTGTCACTGGAACTTGTAAACTATTTTTACCCCTGAATCTGCTCCTTTATTTGCATTTTGCTATTTTACAGTCCCATTGGTTTTTTGCCTAGAGGAATTTTGAATTAAATTGCCTTTTAGGTTCTAAATTTGCTTTAAAACTCACTTTGAATTGGCTCATAAAACTGTGAGCTTGTCCTGCTTCAGTTTGAGCCCATCCACAGACTTAAATTGACTTAGACATAAGCTGGAAATAATTTTCAATTTTTTCTGCTTTCTAGTTACCAGACTCCTGTCTTTCTATTTTATGTTCTTATGACAGAAACTTAGGACAGCATCTCAACCCTTGAGGGGATCTGAGAGCCGCTTGGCCCAGGTTCAAACACATTCAGAGGAAAAAAAGGTTCAGCAGTGAGGGTCGGCTTTAGATAAAAAGTATATTCAAACCTGTTACGGAAAAGAAAATGCTGCCATGTACTGATGACCACAGGACCCTTTATTCAGTTATCATCTCATTAGCTAGGAATGCCTGACCCCGAATGTTCTCTGCTGTCAATTCTAGCTGCTGGCTTCTCATTTTCTCTCAGGAACCTGAATCATGCCCTTTGGGAACTGAGTAACAGCACAGTTCGATGTAAACATGCCATATCCAGTTCGGGTACTTTTACTCCTAATCTTCAATAACACTGAAGATTTTTTCTATGGTATGTCTAGTCGTCTCACACAGGAAAAATAAAACAGGCAAAGTTATCCGCAGCCTAGGGCTTCTAATAATGCTGTCTTGCTTTCTTTTCATCCAGTTTGCTCTGAAATATATAAAAGAAAAAAAAAAAGTATTGGAGATGGAGTCTTGCTGCCTTGCCCATGCTGGCTTTAGAATAATGAACATCTTACAGCAGCTTCTTGGGTAGCTGAGATTACAGGCAAGGTACCTGCTTTAGGAAGGAGTAAGTCATTAAGCAAGACCTTTAGTGAGGATTCTATAGACTCCATGTCTGTGTCTCTGAGTTTGTATGTAGAGGTGTATAAGTGAGAAATGAAAATCACAGAGCCAGGAAAATAGCTTAGTAGTTAACAGTGTGTACTGCTTTTGGAAAATGCTTGAGTTCAGTATCCAGCATCTATCACCCATCACCCAGCACCCAGCACCCATCACCCATCATGCTGCATGCAGCACACAGTGCAGCACCCACATTGTAACTCTGCTGCTAGGGGGATCTGACATTACTGGTCTCATTCTCACCAGCTTTGAAAAGTCCCAGAGGCTTTACCAGCTCAAACACTTTAAAAGTTCAGTCTCTTTAAAACATCCAGAGTCTCTTTAAAAGTTCAAACTCTCTAAAACTCCCAAACCTCTTAACCGTGGGCTCCTCCTGTAAAATAAAAGACAAATTACATACTATTTCAAAAAGGAAAGCGTCGGGGCACGTTTGCAAGCAAAACAAACCAAAGTCAAGGTCCAACAGTTTAAAGACCTCTGGGACTCAGGATCTCCTAGGGAAGTGGGGCAGCCTCATCTCTGGCTCTGCCATTCACAGCACACACTGCACACCAGGCTGTCTGCACTCCACAGCTCCTTTTGTACTCAATAGTCATTCTGTAGTTCTGACATCTCCAAAATTCCGAGCTCTCCATTGCAACTGTGCTGCACCTTCACCAATAACTTTTTCTGAGTTCTCTTCGGGGACTTTGGTCTTTCCAGGTGGTGCCAAGCCTCAGTTTTCCCTCAGGACTCCGTTAGTCTTGGATTTTCTACTACAACTGAGACTGTACCTTAACCCATGATCCCACCTGGTTCCAAGCCTCAGCCATTTTCTATGACTTGGACATGCTTTAAAAATCAAAAACACCTGAAATTCTCTTACACATTACCAGGTTTGGCTGCCAGCACAATATACATGGAGTCTTAGCCCTATCTGGACCACAGCTTCTTTGAGCCAAACCTGAGGAAACACTTTCCAGAACTTTTTGCCTCAGCTATGTTGGCCTCTTCTTAATCACAATGGACTCTTCAGTGCTAACTGACCAGAACCAGAAATTCTTAATGTAAAATATCACTAGTAACTGGTAGACTTTTGTTTTGTAGCTCTATGTAGCTCTGGCTGCCTTGAAAACTTGCTCTGTAGATCAGGCCTGGCCTCGGACTCAGAGATCCATCTGCCTTTGCCTTCTGAGTGCTGGGTCTAAAGGTATGTACCACCACACCTGGCTCTGGTAGGCCTTACATGCCTATGAAACTCACAAGACAGGCTTGCACCGTCTATATTATTTTTCGGCTTCTCTCTTCCAAGCTCCCACAGACTAGCCCATTGACTCCTGAGCATTCAGTGGCTTTTCCAACTCAAAGTTCCAGACACATGTGCACACCCCCCCCAAAATGTGCTTTAGGTATGTTACAGCAATATCACATAATCCGGTAGCAATTTCTTAGTTACAGCTTGTGCCAATTTCTGTGAAAGAACATCATGCCCAGAAGCAATTTGGATAGGAAAAGGTTTATTTCAGCGTACAACTTTTACATCACACTTCATCATTGAAATAAGTCAGAGCTCAAGGAAGGAACCTTGAGGTAGGAAGTGAAGCAGAGTCAATGGGGAGTGTTGCTGACGGACTGACTTGCTTCTCAGAGCTTGCACAGACTGGGTTTCTTCTATATTCTGGTATCATTTTCCCAGGGATGGGGCCACCTACATTGGCTGGGGCCCACATCAAGCAATTGTCCTACATCCTGGTCTATAGGCCAATCTCAATGGAGTTATGGTTCTTTCTTCTTGGGCTAGAGAGATGAACCAATCATTAAAAGCTAAGATTTCTTCTTCCCAGATACAAGCAACCAGCACACGGGGTGTTTAGTCTTTATGTAATATCTGTGTGCCTTGTGCTCACTGAGGTCAGAAGAAAAATTTATAAACAGAGTTCAGACAGCTAGAAGCTGCTGTGTGGATGCTGGGAAACAAACCTAAGTCCCTGGAAAGAATAGCAGGTGCTCTTAATTGCTGAGCCATCTCTGCAGTATCCCCCAGATAAAACTTTTTCTTTTTTGATTTCTTTTTGAGACAGGGTCTCACTATGTACTTCTGGCTGTTCTGGAACTCACTAAGCAGACCAAATTGGCCACAAACTCAGAGATTCTCCTGCCTCTGTCTTCTGAGTGCTGGGATTAAAAGTATGCACCGCAGGTCTCTGCAAAACAAAATATTTTTTTTAAAAAAGGAATAGAAAGTCACTTAAGTTCCTTTAAATGATTTTATGTTTAAAGTCAGTTTAAATATCAAGAAGGATAAATGAAAGAAAATCAGCTACATTCTTTTTCTTCAGCTTTGTATGATTAAATATTTTAATTAAGTAGAAGACAGGCTGCTTAGACATTCAAGCCAGAGACAGTAATCATGTAGTTACCTTCATGTAATGCCTCTACAGTCATCATCCAGAGATAGAAGCACAGGCAAAGAGGTGACCCAGAGATAAAAATGAAGTACTCAGATGGACTATTACCATCACTAAGGCAGTGGTTCTCAACACTGGCTGCATATGTGGTTACCCAGTGAGCTTTTAAAACGTCCTGAGGCTCAGGTCCCATTTCAGACACCCTGACGTGATTGATCTGGGGCAGTAAGTGATCAGGACCAGGGATTTGAAAGTACTGAAAGGTGATCAGAAGGGCAGCTGAGCGCCACTTGTCCTTGGCCTCTGAGGACCATGGGGCATCCGTTCTGCTTTGATTTTTCCAGTGGTTCCTAACGTTGCTGTGATGAAGAATGACCTTGCAGGCTGTCACCAGCAGAGTATTAGACTTCTGCTCAGCTTGACTTAGCAGAATCACTGGCAGTAGTAGCAAAATTTGCAACTAGGAAAACACCTATGTAGTGACATTTTGCAGCCTCCTATGGATAAATGGGACTATGCTATCTGTTTTGACAACTGTAACATTAATTTCTATTGACTTGTGTTCATATAGCTCTACAGGAACTTCAACTAATAATATTGTCCATGGCCGAGGAGAGAAAAAGTATGAGGGAAGAGGAACTTCCGACAGGAAACTCCCTTTCATACAGGAACAGAGGAGGGCATGTGCAGAAGGAAGAAAGCCAGCTTGTGCAAAAATAATTAAAAAAAAAAAAAAACTATTGCTTGGTACACACAACAGCCAATCAAGCAACCCCCTTCACGCTTTTAGTGTATATAGAAGCCAATCAGGTAATTTCCTCATGCTTCAGAATTCGGGACCTTTGTATGTCATGTATGTACAATTGTGTAAGCTTGGGAAAGCTGTTTTGAGCTCTGATGCTGTGAATGCCAGGGCATCTTTTTTGTTGGGATGGTGCTTTGCATGGTCTTCATGTGGAGAATATGAAGAAGTTGATACTAGTTTATGTTGTAAAAATATTTTATGAGGGATAATACTTGTAGAGAATATAACAAGGAAGGGATAATAATTACTCAGAATAATATCAAACTGTGAAGAATCATAAAGCTTAATTGCCATCTATTAAGAAAAACAAAATAATTCAAGGTTGTTTCTAATTTTAGCCTCATTATATTGCTTTTAAAATGTAGATGGTCATGGTATAATTTTATTAGTATCTTCTAGCTAATCACCTAAGAAACAACCTTTGCAATTATCACCAGTGTTAAAACTGTCATCCATAGAATCATTTTTCATTTTGGAATTACAAACATAGCCAGAAGTACTAGTTTTGGAATTGTTATGTTGCATTTCCATTTCACTTCCTTCCAAACTGAGGAAGAACAAAACGTAAAATGACTCAAATTTAAATAGAATAATTTTTTTGACAGGATATACCCATTTTAAAACATTCAAATGCATCATATGAGTAAAATCTATCATTACAGATGACAAAAATCACATAATCTGCGATAGAAGTCCATTTTTTACAATCTGCAGCCCAGTTTAGAGGGAGAGAAAAGGACAAGAAAGGAGGTTTATTGCTACAGCAGAATTTCTTACTTTCTTAGTGTACAACACTCTACGGACCTGCTTGTTAGTCAGAATCCATTATCCTTTTGGAAATATTAAGCTATTGTAATCTTGTTTAAAATATAAATGACTACCACAGGTCTAGAAGAAAATATAGGAACTAACATATAAAGAAGGCTACCAAGGCCCCAGCAGCTGTCAGGACATGAGAACCAGAGATGTTTTATACAATGGAAAAACAAAGGCAAAGAGACCAAATAGGCAGTAAGACTTCTAGTAGATCTCTGGCCAAGAAGAGAGGTTGTAACACTGAATCAGTTCATAATCCTGGAGTGTACACTATCATAAGTAATGTCTATTCAGTTAGAACTGGGGATATTAGCTGTTGTGGGATATTTGTATACTGTGTGAAATGTATTGCTGCGTTTGGTGTAATAAAAAGCCCAGTGACCAATAATTAGAAAGAGGTTAGGTGGGACTTCCTGTGAAAGATAACTCTGAGAAAAATAAGGGCAGAGTCACCAGTCCCCCAGAGGAGGCAGCATAAGCAGTAGAAAGAGATACGGCAACGAGCCACAAGACAGAACATAGATTAATAGAAACAGGTTAGTTTAAGTTAGAAGAGCTAGTTGGACAAGCATAAACTAAAGTCAAGCTTTCATAATTAACAAGTCTCCAGGTCGTTATTTGTGAGCTCACAGCCCAAAGAAAAATCTGACTACACTCAGCTTAGATGTGTGGTTCATTCTACAGTGACTCCAGCCAGGGTGGGACCTAGGAGAGCTGTGTTCTGGCAGATGTTGACTGGTAGGTGTTTTTCTCCATATCTAAGTGGCAGTTGCTGGGGGAGAGCTTAATATGCCAACAAATGTTCATGCAAAATCCTAGCATTTCAAGCCTGGACCTCTGTAATTAAGAAAAGGTCATATTTTTCTTGGTTGGTGATTCAGGTCTTCTCAGTAGGTGGGCTCTCTAGACAATTTTAAGCCAGACTAATTAGGGCAGCACATACCTGGGAGATGTTGCTTAAGTAACTTTTGTCAGAGTTATTTCGGGGTGTTTCTATACCTTGAATCTCTAATACTGAAGAAAAGATTATTAAATTACAGGTAGCACTGTAGATGAAGTAGTGGTCCTGATGAGAGGTGACGCAAAAGACCCAGAAATGATCAGGAACATAGCATGAAAGTAGGAACCACAAGTCGCCAAGTTCTGCTAGGTTATTGTGCACTTAAGAGGAGTGCAGACTAGATATTAAACCTTTTGTTTTAATACATCCTCTTAATGTATTAGCACCTTCTAAGGCTAATACATATCCAGATTTTTGGTCTGAAGTGTGTTTGCTTATGTTCATATTCATTTTTGTCCTCTCACAACACACACACACACACACACACACACACACACACACACACACACACACACACACACACACTTTTTTTTTTTTAAATGAAAGCCCACTCAACAGATGCCTCACAGAACAAGAAGGGTTCGGTAACAGAAGCATTTCCCCCTATGAAACTATCTTCTAATTATGGGCTATAAAATATCTTAAGATAAAATAGTGTGAGAATGCAGAGAAAGTGGACTCTGGTACATTGTGGATGAGAATGTTAATTATTACAGTTGTAAAAACTAGCGTGATGGTTCCTCACAAAATTCAAAACAGAGCTACAACAGGATTCATCAGTGCTGCTCCTAGGGGTATATCCAAAGGGGATGAGATCAGGGGAACCTCCACACTCCCGTTTTCATTGCAGTAGTATTTACAATGGCTACAGAATGGAAACACATGGTGTCTATCAAATAATAATTGGAGAAACATGTGATACATACACACATGCAAACCAAATAAAATAAATTTCTTTATGGGCCTAGAGATAGTTCAGTGGTTTTGAGCACTGGCTGCTCTTTCACAGGGATCTTGTTTCAATTTCTAGCACTTTGATGGAAAGCTCAAAACCATGTGTAACTTCAGTTCCGCAGAATCTGATAGCTTCTTCTGGCCTCTCCTATGGGTACCAGGCATGCACGTGGTTCATAGATATATGCATGCACATGGTTCAGATATATACATGCAGTCAGAACACCTGCACACAAAAACAATTTTGAAAAATAAAATAAAATTTATACAGCAAATTGATACAACTGGAAGACTGTGTTATCATGCAACCCCACAATGAAAGACAAATTCCATATATTCCTAGATGGTCTCAAAATAGTAGAGAAAAGAATAGTGGTTACCAGAACGTAGGAAGATTTTGAAGATGAGACAAATGGATAATGGTTGGTCAATATGGAGACACAGTTGGATAGAAGAAATGATTTCTAATTTTCTACAGTAAAATAAACAAAATATGGCCAATGTTTAACAATTGCATGCACATTTTAAAATAGTTAATAGAGAAGATTTTGAATGCTCTCAATACAGAGAAATTATGTATGTCTTATATGCCATTTACTTTGATCTGATTACTAAACACTATATAGAAGTACTGACATGGCATCCTGTGCCTTGTACATATATAAAATTACTGTATATTAATTAAAGTATGCATAAGTAGGAGCTAGAGAGTTGACTCAGAGATTCAGAGCACTTGCTACTCTTGCAAAGGACCTGAGTTTGTTTTCCATGTTGGGCAGCTTACAACCATCTATAACTATAGTGCCAGGGGATACAACACTTTCTTCTGGCTTATGCCTGTATATGGTACACATATGTACACTTAGGCACACATATACACATAAACTAAAAATTAAATACATCTTTAAAAGACAAATACAGAAAAAGACAGAACATAAGGCAAATTGCTGTCTATTTCTTAATCTCAAAAGCAAAGCGTAAGCTAGCACAAATTCTTTATGGTAAAATCATGGAGCCCCAAACCGTAAAGTGGCTCAGGAGTGATTAATCAGGGTAAAGTACAGTAACCTGTGTGTTTATGTAGATGGCTAGATTAACTACTTTAGCTCTTGGGTGCTTTCATTAAAATCGGATTGAGAAATGGTAAGTTCCTTATAAATAACTTCCGTATCTTGAGAAATAATAAGTTCCTTATGAATAACTTTCGTATCTTACTAACCTTTATGATTTTTTATAATTTGATACCCTTTATGGCATAGCCACTCAAAAATAATTATTGAATGCAATTGCATTTTGATATGTTGAAAATATATAAGAATTTGAACTCATTTACTTGCTGCTTGATGTGAATGAGTCATTTAGTTTCTAAAGCTCTGAGTTTAGCCAATCTATAAAAATCAGTTAAAAACATACCTAATTTAAATTTTTATTACCAGGATTAAAATATACATAAAAGAACCTTTTCTTAACTTGGATTCATGTATTTAGCATATGTTAACTATGTCTGCTCTGTCCTTAGTTGAACTCTGATCTTTAGTACATCAATGAGCAGAGTAGTCAAAATCTCTTGCCACCACACAGAGCTTGGGAGACACAGCAATAAAAAGTAATCAGTTGATCAATCCCCAGTCCTGCAGTTGATATAAAAATTAAAGACTAAAGTGAGAAAGAAAATTATGAGGGGAGAAATGGAAGAGCGATGTGACCACTGAATGGTTGTAAAGGACAGTTGGATTAGGGGAAAGAGGAGAGAGAGAGAGAGAGAGAGAGAGAGAGAGAGAGAGAGAGAGAGAGAGAGAGAGAGAGAGAGAGAGAGAGAGAGAGAGGTATTTGAGTAAGTGTTTGAAGAAGGTGAAGGAGTTCGCTGAGCACCAGGAAGAAGCAGGTTTCAAGACATGTCAAAGTTGTTGGGAAGGAGGGCTGTGACAGGACACTCAAGGCCTTGTGTAGACTCTAAGTTTGTCTTTTCTATTAGGCCAAACTGGGTACCACCAGGCCTGAGAAAAGATGACATGTTCTGAATTCAGTTTTATTGACATTTAGTTTGGAGTGCAGTGGCCATCAATATGTGCTTAATAAAGTTTAAAAATTAAAGTGATTCTTACTCATCATTAATCACAATAGAATTTTTTGTTCCACCTACAGAGTGCCATAAAAGGTCAACAAAAGCAACCAGCAAACAAAGGAAGTTTCATCAGCCTTTGCAAGTCATCTAGGATGGCTGAACCCTTAATGAAACATGTTTATTTTTCAGAGTTAGGCTGAGGGAATAAACAGATTTGAGATTGCATAAAACTCCAAATACAATTTCCTATCTTCATACATGTTGTGGAATTTATTTCCTTAAAAAATGATTTATTTCTTTTTCTAGGAAGAGAGCTTTTTCTACCTCTCTTTGTCTGCAGGTACGATGGAGAAAGACTTTTAGTTCATAGTTTCCAGACTACATTCACTCAGGTGACATTGTAATTTAAATTTTCTTTCTTTCCTTTTTTACTTTATTTTACTTTTCTTCTCTGGGTAGTCCCAGCTGAAGTGGAATTCTCTCTATAGACCATGCTGCTTTTGAACTCACAGAGATCTGCCTGCCTTTTCCTCGTGAGTACTGGGATTAAATGCATACACTACTATTGCCAGGTCTATAGTTTGGGTTTTCATTGCATAGTATTTTTCTTCAGGTCAAACAACTAGTCCAGGTATCTTTTGACCTGTTCTGTGGTATTACTGGGAGCAAATGAGATTCCACATTAGAAAATCTGCACAGATCTCTGACCTGTCACTCTATCCCAGCAACTCCCAGAATTCCTTTACTTCTAATCAGAGAAACAATTTAAGTTGTTATTATCTTACTAAGGGACCTGAGGCATAGTCCCAGAAACTACACTAGTTACAATTACCTAAATGACATTCTTCACAGAATTTTTTCTTTTGTTTTTTTGATCTGCTAAATATATAACAATTTTTGACGGCTTCATGAGGCATCAAATATGTAAATCCATGCAACTCAACTAGTCCTCAATTAAAAGAGTTGATAACAAGAGATATTTAGTCAAGAGTTAACAGAGCAAAAATAAAGTAAGAAATATGGTTGGCTTTGTGCTGTGTAATTAATGTTTATGTAGACCTTGGGAACTGCTCCTAAGGTCTCTCTGAATTCATTACTGCATAAATAGCTAACAGTGGAATAATTGCTTAATTATTCTGGAAGATAATGTGTTTCTGAGAAGTCTCAGATAGTTGCAAGTAAGCAGGAACAAGCCAGACTCACAGGCATTGTTGTAGAATACTGGTCAACATCACTGCAGTCTTACTTCACTGGACCCTTCCACTCCATGATCCACCCATCAGTATGCAATACTAATACACTGATACACTGTTGTATCATGAAGCTCAATTTGCTTCATTGACAGAACTTGAGACATCATATGCTGCACATGACTATTTTGATGAGATGACAATGGAAAGATTGTAGTTATTATAAATTTTTCCAAGAAGTGAATGTTAGGGCTGGTAATTGGGGAAGAAATTTCAGATAGAACTTGCATTAAAACACTTTGCATAGAATAAAAATTTAAAGCTGATATGTCTGAATTTTCAGAACTTCTCAACAAAATTTAATTTTTAGTGAGAATGTTTTAAAATACTCTGAAAATACAGACATGATTTTATCCCACCAAAATGTATGTTGGAACTGAACCCATGTCACTATTGCTTTAAGAAATGGGATTTTTAATAAGTGATTAAGTCATGAGGATTCTGCCCTCATGTGTAAGAATAATGTCTGTAGAACAAGGGTGGCAGAGAACTCCTGGCACATTCATCATTTTTATTATCTAATGACACAAAATTTATCTTTCAGAGGACACAGCAAACTGGTAACACATTACAAGAGGAAATCAAAATGAACTTTTTTATGATTGTTATTTATTTTTTAAGTACTATATTAGCAAGAGAAAATATAAGCAGAGAACAGATCTTACCAAATATCAAGCCTGTTGACACCTTGCTCCTGATTGTCTAGCTTCCAGAATTGTGTCATTCTTTAAAAATTGTACAGTCTTCTGCATTTTCATAGAGTAGAAAGAATGATGGATATATTCATTAATAGTAATGTTTTCTGTTTCTGATATTATTTTAGGTGATTTCCAAAAACTTTAACCTTGTATTTTTTCTGTTAAGAAAATGCCATCAGTATTATGAGAATAGGGAAACTATTTTCAGTGATTACTTGTCTAAAGTAGACTACTAATAAACTGAATTAATGACATTTAGAAACAATTTATGAGCAAAAGAGTGCTCTGCAGATCAAGACTTCTTAATTTTGATTTGCTAAGATATAGGTCATACTTAATCAGGGTTGCTAAGTTAGTACTTAAAAAATAAATAAGTCATAAAAAAGTATTTGATTCTATCTTAATTTCTCTTTATTGAGATCAGTTTTCAAATTTCCTTCATCCTTCTGTTTCTTTTGTCTTGAGCACCACCCAAGTACTTATGCCATTTGAGTTTACTTTCTTCAATTTCTTTCAGCCACTTGTTTTGTACCTCTTAAGAACTCTTTGAGTTCTTGAAGTTTATGTTTTGTTGTTTCCTTTGCTTCTCTCTCCTTCCTCTCCTTTTTCTCTTTCTCCTCCTCCTCCTTCGTGTTCTTCTTCTAAGTTTTGTGTCCTGGAATTCATTTAGGTCATTCTCATTGAACAACCTTTCTGTCAGACTAGTAGCTTTGGAGTGGGGGTGGGTGGGTGCATCTTGGCTCTTTATATTATTTTTGGAATAAGGCCTAGACATGTGGTCTTCTTTTGTTGGCTGAGTATTTGTTGTAGATACAGAAGGCTGGGATGACACACAGCATGTGCTACCTGGTTCCAACATGGTTGGGAAAGGTAAGGCTCAGCACTAAGACCCTGGTTGTGGTACCTGGAATAGGTTCTTGGGATTAGGGAGGGCATCATAGGGTAAGGTCAGGTAGACTCAACAGACTGGCTGGAGTACAAAATGTGCTGGCCAGGCTGTTATGTGGGTCATAGTGCATAGTGCATTCTTGACATCTTGACATTCCTGAGGTGTGTTACTTTGTGGGGTGTGTGTGTGTGTTTGTGTGTGTACATGTGCATGCATGAATACTTTAACAGAGGCAATGTGGTGTGAGTCTGGTCTACAGGTTCACTAGTAGTTCCTCTGGTGTGTGGCCATTTGTTTAGTGGTCCCAATGGTCATTTTCATATATAGAATAGAGTAAATGGTTCTAGCAGGTTATGAGAATTAAAATGTCTACAACACTGAAGACCTCCAGGAAAGTTCCAGGTTTCTGTGTCCTGAAACAAAAAGGCACACAGTTATAGTAGAAACAGGCACTTTAATGAAGAAAGATGCATTTTCAAGGTAGGAACCAGGCCATAGAAAAGAGAGATCTTTAGCATCTCAGTGATCCACTGTACAAACTGTGGGGACATTTGTGTCACACAGCATGTTTTTTGGGGGGGGTTTGGGGGGCTCATTGGGTAGCACATGCCTTTTCAGACATTCTCTTAACAGATGTCATATAGAACTTCATTAATTACATGTCTTATTAGTGTCTTAAAACTCTATGAAGGAGTGTACATTTTAGCATTATAATGAGTCTTGAATGATCTCCAGGCCCTCTAGGGTACCCCTGTGTGTGAGCTCATAGTTAGCCAGACATATTCATCTTGACTGGGGTTATCCAGACTTCCTTTTTGCCAACTGGTTTTATAGTATGCTAATTTTTTTGTATGGATTGCCTGACTTATTTTTCTTCCCATTTTTTCTGCCTCAAAATCAAGCAGAAATAAAGTACCAAATATTTGGGATTAATAGTTTCTTGATTTCAAAATAATTTTAATCATTTTTAACTCACTGAAATATTCCAGAGTGTGCCTAAATATATCAAGTCACTACTGCAGAAGAGATGGTACCATGTATGTAGTTCCTTCTGGTGACCTCCAAAACTGTTTTTTTTTTTTTTTTTTTTTTTTTTTTTTTTTTTTTTGTAAAAGACAGCATGGTGCAGTGGTAGGGTAGTTAAAAGCAAAGACTAGGAAGTCTAAAAGCACAAGATTTAAACCTAGCTCTTGTGGTAGTTTGAATGTAGTTTAATTGGCCTCCATAAATCATATCGAGTGGCATTATTAAGAAGTATGACCTTTGTTTGAATAGGAATGATCTTGTAAGAGGAAGTATGTCACAGTGGGGGTAGGCTTTGAGGTCTTACATATGATCAAGCCACCATCAGTGACATAGTTCACTTCCTAATGCCTTTGAATCAAATTGTAGAATTCTCAACTCCTTCTCTAGCACCATGATTGCTTGTCAAACACCATGTCCCACCATGATGCTATTGGACTGAACCTCTGAACTATAAGGCACCCCAATGAAATGTTTTCCCTTATAAGAGTTGTTGTGGTCATGGTGTCTCTTCACAGCGGTAGAAACTCTAAGACACTCTGGCAGTGAGAATTTGTATTCAGTTGCGCTGAGGAAGAGAGGGAGCTGGAAGAACACTTCTTTCCCCGAAGACAAACACTTCATTTCTGTTCTCATTTTCATGGGGTAACATTTAAATCATATAGTTAACTGCAGGGTTGGAAAAATGCACATGACCATTGTGACCTAATAAGAAGGAAAGGAGAGTTGAAAGGTAGCAGTCTGGTGTTCCATACTCTTAGTCCTCTACCAGTCACCACAATGAGTGCCTCGAGGCTTACTACCACCATTTTCTTCTCTGTTTTCACATAAAATATAAAATCCTTATGTTTTTGATTCTTAATGGCATTCTCTTCTCACAATGCTTCCACAATACCTAGTATGAGGCATTGGTTACATCTGTTTCCTATTTCAACAATTCCTACTATGCCTACAGGAGTCACATGCAGCAGATACTCTATGTGGTATCCATTATAAACATGTACTTTTCATCTAATACACATTTGCTTGAATTGACCAATTCTTCATGGCTCCTTTGGGTGAAAACCACTCGTTACCCCTGTCTCATGTTAGAGAAAATTTGAATGTGTTTGGCATATTTGTCTGTTACTACTCAGCCCTATTGGAAATACAGTGGAAGACTTGTGCTGGTCCCCGGAAACCTTATGCCATCTATATATGCCACTACAAGTCATCACTGACATCTTTCAACCCAGCACACTCATACTCAGTGAGGAATGCAGCACATGGTTGGGCTTTCTCTTCTGTTACTAAGTCTTAAGTCTTTTTTTTTTTTTTTCCCTTTTTGCTTTTTATGTTGTGACTACAAAAATGATGTTACATTTCTTTTTTACACATTAAATTGTTGTGGTAAAACCTTTCAACAGACTGTAAATGCACAGACACAAATGAGGCATATATATCACTCACACCCTAGTCAAAGGTTAGGAGATATCACTGAAGAAGAGACAGAAGGACTGTAACATCAAATGGATGGGAGTGGTATGGACCACTGATTTCCAGGTGTGATATGGCTTCTGCACTCTTGAGTTCACAATAGCTATGTTTAGCTTTGCAAGATCTGTGTAAGCCTGGACACATCAACATCCTGTTATGGGTAAGAGAGAGTGTATCAGACCATACCTTGTGATATTTACACAGCTGGTGGAGTAGGAAAGGCATTTTCATTAGTGAAGTAGCCACAGGTAAGGTACTAATCTACTGTAACATCCCCTCCCCATGTCCCTGTAAGTACCCCTAATAAAACTCTTGATATTTTTTAAGAAGCATGAAAGCAGAATGGGGGGAACAGAAGAAGCCGAAAAGGGAGAGTGTGTGGGAGGGCAAAGGAAGATAGTGGTGTTGTGAATAGGATTAAAATACATTATGTACATTCATGAGAGTGTCATAATAAAACCCATCATTATACATAATTAATGTGTTAGTCAAACATTTTAAAAAGATTTCAATAACCAGATGGCAAAATATCAATCATTGGTCGTGACAGTTTAACCATCCAATTAAAAACAGTACGTTTCTCGAGGCCGTCTCGCTTCTCTCCTCTTAATAGTCTCCTAATCCTTTTGTATTCTTACCTGTTTTCCTTCCAGAACACTCTCTGTGTTATGTTACTTTTTGAGCACAGTTCCCTCTTTTGGAGGTCACTGTTGATAGATTTGAGAAACTGCCTAGTGCTCTGTCCATGGTTAGGCCAAATATTGAACTGGACTTCCTTAGTCATTTCTCATAGCGTAACAATTTAAAACTTAAAAAATACAATACCTCTTATTTATCCTTTCAAAACTTCAGATATCCATACAACATGTTTTGATCATATCGATCCATCACCACTCTCTTTTGCCTAGCATATGTGTGTGTGTGTGTGTGTGTGTGTGTGTGTGTGTGTGTGTGTAAGGATGTGGGGCCATCTGCTCAGGCATGGGGAAAACATCAGCCACTGTACTCCAAAGGAGACACTCCTTCTCTTAGCAACTACTAACTGCTAATTGCTCATTTGACTAGGCTGGGGTCTACGGAACCATTTCTTTACTCATACTGGAATCTTAACTTGCCTGATCTTGTGCACCTCGTATAAGCTCATAGATGCAACAGCCTTTGTCACAACTTGAAGTCGGTATTTCACTGTTCTTGTCTCACTGCCTCTTACTCACGCTTGCATTATATTCCTTGGGTCGTATATGGATTAAGATGGATGATGCTTCCACAGCTAACACTTAGGGTTACTTACACTTGGCGCTTTAATTGGCTGTGAGTCTCTACATTAATCAATACCCACTGCAAAGGAAGTTTATCCAACAAAAGTTGAGAAGAGCACAACTCTGCAAGTTGTAAACATATTTGAGAGGCAGTCTAACAGCATGACCATTCCACCTGATGACATTGGCAGGCTACCCCAGTGGGATGAACCTATGATCCTCCAAGGCTTAGGATGTTAAACATTTCTTTAACCCCTTCTCAGCAATTTGAGAATTTGAGTTTTCTCTTTTGAGAATTCTGCATCGATCTGCACTACTTTTTTTTTTTTTTTAATTATTGTTGTTCTATTTTTTTTGAGACATGATTTCTTTATGCAGTTTTGGAGCCTGTCCTAGAACTTGTCGGCCTTCAGTTTACAGAAATCCACCTGCCTTTGTCTCCCAGGTGCTAGAATTAATGGTATGTGCCATCATTGCCCTACTCTGTGCCTCATTGAAGGGATACGTTTCAAATTTAATAAAAACAGCCTGAGATATCAGAGGGATCTACCCACAGTCAGTCTAGGAGGGTCAGAGAGAGGTAACTCACACCTTTAATCCCAACACGGAATATTCAGGAATGGCCACCTATGTCCTTAATCCAATCAAATCTGAGTTTGAGGTCATCTTAGTTTACAGAAGGAGTTCTAGACTCCCAGGCAGGCAGTGGTGGTGCATGCTGCTAGTCCCAGCACTTGGGAGGTAGAGACAGAGAGGTGAGTTCAAGGCTAGCTTGGTCTACAAAGTAAGTTCCAGGACAGCCAGGACTATTACACAGAAATCCCTGTCTCAAAAACAAAAACGAAAGGCTGAAAAGATGGCTCTGTCCTTGGATATCACAGACTGTTTTTATTAAATTTGAAACGTATCCCCACATCTCATTTTAAAAATTAGGTTGTTTTCTTGATGTCCCAGTTTTTGAGTTCTTTATATATTTTAAATATTTGCTATCTATCAGATCCGGAGTTGGTAAAGAAACTTTTCCCATTCTATAGCCTGCTGATTTGTATGAATGATGATGTCCTTTGAGGTAAAGCTTTTCAGTTTCATGAGGTTCCGATTATTAACCGTTGTTTTTAGTGCCTGTGTATACATGTTCTGTTCAGAAAGTCTTTTTTGTTTTATATGTTTATTGTTTTGATTATTATGAACAGAAATTTCTGGTTCTATCTAATTAGCATTCTGTATGTTTCTTGTACTTTAATAAGCATTTCCTTCTTTATGTCGAGGAAATTTTCTTCTATGACTTTGTTGGAAGTATTTTCTGTCCCTTTGACCTGGCTTTTTCTCCTACTCTATTCTTATTATTTATAGATTCTTTTGATAGTGCCCCAGATTTCCTGGATGTTTTGTACCTTTAGTTTCTGATTTAACACATTGTTTGACTGAGGTCTCTATTTCTTCTGTTGTGTCTTCAGTGACTAAGGTTCTTTTTCCATCTCTTGTATTCCGTTGGCGAGGCTAGCCTCTGAGTTTCCTGTTTGAGTTCCTAACATTTTTGCTTTCATCTCTCCCTCAGTTTGGGTTTTTTTACTGATGCTATTTCCACTTGCGTATTTTGAACTCCTTTCTTCATTTCAATCCACTGTATTTTCATAGGTTTCTATAATGGATTTCTTCATTTCCTCTTTAAGGACCTCTATCATATTCATAAAGCTGTTTTGAAGTCCTTGTCTTGTGTTTAACTACATTTCCCAGGGCCTACAGTAGTGAATCTTGGCTTTAGTGGAGACATATTGTCTTGGCCATTATTGCTTCTGTTTTTATACTGTCATCTAGGCATCTGGGTTTGGGATGATTGTCATTCTAGGTGCTTACACCGAGTCTTCTCCTTGTTGAGTAGGTGTTTTGTTCCTTGGTTTCTGTTGCCTTTTGCTTCTTAGGAGAGTTTGGCGGCTGTGGGTTTCCCGGTAGGGGAGGCTTCTGAGATACTGCCAGGTATGACCACTGGGGGTTCCAGTTAATACATGTTTCTTTGTACTGGGAACTGACACTAATGGATAAAGACGTGTAGAAGGACGATGCTGAGGGGCTTCACAGAAGGGAGGAAAGCAGGATGTGCCACTAGGGTCTGCCTTGTTCCCTAGGAATGTGGGCAGAGAGTGGGAAGAGGCCACAGCAGGTAGTCTGCTACAGAGTAGGAAATGAGACTTGGAGATTAGGTTTAGAGGAAGGAAGGGAGATGGAAGGCTTGAAAATTGTCTGTCTGCTTCCCTCCAAAGTGTATAGTTTCAGGAGAAAAAGAGCACCAGGAAACTTAATGTTGAAGCTGTGCCTTGTACTGGAAGAGACGAGTAGAAATAAAATAATTTAAATAAATAAATTGGTGTCCTCAGAGTAAGACCACACTCAGTTAATGCTTCAGTGTGTGAAAAGAAATGGCCAAATAAATTATTTGTTCCTCAAGAACAACACCATCAACAAATTAAAGACATTAATTACTGCTAATTATTGGTCGCTTTGTCGACTGACCTATCAATGGCGCTTACGCGCCTTAATTCTCAGAGCTTAGACATATCAGGCATTGAAGCTATATGACTTTTTAAAGGACCATTTCTAAGCTTTCAGTTTTTTAAACTTAAAATACTTGGAAAACGTTATTTCCTTCACCATAGCTCACATTTTAAAATAAAAACTTTTCCAATTTGAGATTTACTAATGCTCCTTCACAAATAGAGTAAAGCTGTGTGATCCCCATTAGGAAGTCACAAGCATGTGACTGTACCTATCTGTCTGTGGTAGTACATCCTGAGGCACACTCACTGGCTTCTGTGTTCCTCATTTTGATGGTCCGTCTGTTAACCTGGATTCAGTACTACACCACTTCTCAACTGTGTACTTGCTTCTTTTGCAACTGATAGAAACCTGTGGGGGAATTCTGTCAGACCCTCGCCCTTCACAAACAAGATTACCCTTTCTTTATTGTAGTGCTTGAAGTCATTTCCCTTATGGCTGTCTTACTCAACAGAAATGCAGCTGTATTCATTTGCTTATTTTAGTTTTAGCTTCTTGGTTTTTCTGTTGTAGCTTTATCTCATGTCCTATTTTTGATATTTTCATCCTTTGTCTTGAGTCTGAGCCATAGGCGAAACAGTTTATAATTAATATTATCCTTTGAATAATTATTTTATAAACAGCTGCAGGACCATGCATGGGAGAACTTTGTCTGGACTGATGAGCCCAGACAAAATAAAAAAAAAATCTTTCAACTATAAATGGTGCCCAATATGGAGCAGGAACCCATGTGATTAAAAGTCTCCTTCTCTAGGATCTTCAGCCATGCATCCTAAATAATCCTTTCCTATCCACTATTTGCATGTAACAATGTAGTAGTATTTTTTATAATGAAGGCACATGTTCATGTAATTTTCTTTATAAGAAAAAGTAAACATAAGCTGTGTTGTGCTTTGCTTAGTTGACTTAATATTTTGAAAACATTGCAAATAATGTGTTATTTTATATTAGTGTGCTGACTGAAATTTAATTGCCAAACAGTCAAAAATAACATAATCATTCAATAAAAGATCCTATCTGAATTCCAGTTAGAGCAGACACCTTGTTTAACCCACACGTTCAGTTCATTTATTAGTACTTTAACAGGCCCATGAGCTCCATGTGAATCTGATGCTCTGGCTGTACCTCTCCTTTGGTCTTTTTCTATAGGAAGTTGAAGACGCTTTCCTAGAAATAATAAAAATGCAGCATGTGTTTGTCAAACTAAGGTGTCAATTATTTAAGTTAATTATAAAATTTTATCATGCCAGCATAAATATATTTAAAAATTCTCACAGAAGTGTAGAATTCATGTTTCCCAGGTTCAGCTTCATTTTTCATTTAGGTATCTTGAATTTCTTTCTATTATTGTTGTTTTAAACTTCTTGAGTATAGGTCTGTGGGTCATTGGGTATTATAAACTCATTTTGCCCGTGAAGGATGAGTACCCCATGCCTGAAGTAAGGAGTTAGAAGAGAAGAAAAAGAAAGGAAAGCCTGAGGGACAGGCTAATAGAGTGAGGGGAGAATGAACAGAAGGAAAATTTGCATATGATGATGTCCACAATTCATTGACTGTGTCTTGGCTTATAGGAGAAGAACATAAATCCCTTGTACTATAATAGATTATTTTTGAAGGGGGCTATGGTTTGTGTGGAGTTCAAGGCGAGGATACTATGGATATAAAGTAAAAATGACAATACTTAATTATTTTAAGCATTTTCCACACAGTTCAAAGTTGCCTAGAATTTGCAGCCCAGCAATGCAGAAGTACTTTCAGTTTGTTGGAGTCAGGTGTTCCTGTTCCTGCACACATTTCCTCCTCAGCTTCATTGCCCATCCTGCCTTTTATCTACATCAAAAGAAAGTATTTTATGTATAATTACCTTTGTATGTGTGTGTCTGTATGTCAGCTTGTGCATGAGCATGCAAATGACCACAGGGTCCAGAAGAGGGCACCAGATTCACTAGAGTTGGCATTATATGCAGTTGTGTGCTCCTGATTTGGGTGTTGGGAACTGAGCTAGAGTCCTCCGCAAAGAGATTTAAGGTATTAACCGCTGTCTCTCCAAACTCACAATTTTTATTTATCTTTAAAGATTCACCCCAAATCTAACTTATCTTCCTAAATTTATTACCCTCTCTCTGTGCTGTCACAGTGCCCTGTCATTTACCCTGAGTCATGCTTCTTTTGTTTCAATAATTTGTCCTCTACTCAGAGCTGCTGACACTCCCGGACTCCAATCCGTATTTTAGCTTTTCTTTCTTCCTCTTATCATTGAACAACTAAGTACTACTTCAAATTCAGGAGCTTTTATGCCTGCAGTTTCTTCTTTTTATAATTGCTTTCTTCTCATTAGTTAGGAAATTTCTTATTATTTTCAACAATAGTCTTTATATTAATAGCCGCATGAAGTCTTTCTAGACCTCTTCTCTCAGCATAGTCAATGAAGTAATTTAGTCAAGTGCTTTAATTTTATACCTGGAACTAAAGGATATTTCCAAATTGATAAAATAAGGCTTTTCATACAAATATTAAAAATACACATGGAATATTTTATTCTTCAATTAATAAGCAAACTAGGAACATTTTGTAATCACTTCTTGTGAGAGGTAGATTTATGGAGATTTACATACCTGAAAATTCATCAGCATTAATGTACAAAAAGCCACTGTGGCAAAAATAATTAATCACGTCTATTCTTTAGGCTAACTTCCATCTCTACTGAATGTGAACATTCTGTTAAAGATAATAATGCATGGTTGTGTCAGTTACTGTCCTCACTACTATATCAACCATGCCTTACTTAAGAAAAAAATTTAATAAAGGAAGAGCTTATTTGGGATCCCAGTTGATACTACAGTTCAACAGGACAGAAAAGCGATGGCTGCGGAAGCCTGAGGCAACTGACCACATCTTGTCTGCAGTGAGGAAGATTGCTTTCCCTTTTTTAGTCAGTCTCGTATGCAGCTCACATAATACTTTTACTCACAGTTAGGGTTCTGTTTTTTCCATAACAACAAACATAATCTAGATAACTTCTTACAGACATGCCTAGAGATTTGCTTCCGTGGCATATATGATTTGCTTCCGTGGCATATACGATTGTTAGTATTCATTGTAAACTTGATAGAATCTAGAATCACTTGGGAGAAGCACTTAGCATTAAATAATCACACAAAGGGTTATATTAATTTCATGCTGATTTCCCTATGACTCAGACAGATTGCTAGCTAGCTCTTTCATCTTAACCCATTTCCATTAATCTGCTTAGCCATGTGGCTTGATACCTTTTTTCAGAGCAGCATGGTTGTCTTCTATGCTCTGCATCTGCTGGCACCTCCTTTGGTGTCTCTCCTGGCATCTCTCTGGCATCTCCACTCTGCTCTTTCTGTTCTCAGTGTCTTCTTAGTCTGGTAGCCACACCCACACTTCCTGTCTGCCTTCTGGCCAGTTTTTTATTAAATTAGTAGGAGGGACAAATCCCATTACAATTTGGTAATTATTTCACTTTGTTTTTCTAGTAGTGCCATTTAATTCCCAAGTTTAGATAGCTTAAACTCTCATTTCTTAGAATGAAAGAGTCTTCAAGAAACTTGATCATGAAGAAAATTAACTGGAGTTAGTTATGGTAAAGGTAATTCTGGGCACAGTATTTTCTAAAGCACTCACTACAGGCCAAGATCTTTTCAATGCAGCTTTGTTTTATTGAAGTTGGAGTTGAATCAGTATCAGCATCCTACAAAAGAAAGTGTGACTAGGTTATGAGAGATTATATAGCCTTACAGTGCAAGTACAGCACCATTGGGTTCTGAAGTAAGTTGCTTGTATCTATCTATCTATCTATCTATCTATCTATCTATCTATCTATCTATCTATCTATCTATCTATCTATCTATCTATCTACCTACCTACCTACCTACCTACCTACCTATCTATCTATCTATCTATCTATCTATCTATCTATCTATCTATCTATCTATCTATCTAGTTTCATGAAGCTCAGGCTAGGCTCAGATTTGCTATGTAGCTGAGGCCCTTGAACTCCTGACTCACCTGCATCTGCCTCCCAGATGTTGGAATTATAAACATAAACCACCACCATAGTTGGCTCTTGGGATCTGAACAGTTTTCAATTTTGCTTGGGAGTGGCCCAAGTACAGAAAGATTTGCATGAATGAGAGCTTGTCACATTTTGTGTGGTGGGCTATAATTACTGGGAACTTGTAGTCTATACCTCATGATTCAGTATTTCAGTAGACAGATAAGTGATGTTATAAAACATAATCTTTCAAACAATATAAGAGAGCTGTTGAGTTATTACTGTTTGCATTAACAACCAAGAGTGCTAGATAATATAAACACCTTATTGTTTGTTTTCAAATATATTGTCAAAGTAGTTGAATATAAAACATGGCAGATATCTTATCACTTTATTGAGCTGGTTTCTTTTAGTGGTAGAAGGGAAAGTTTATTAAGAAAGGATATTTTCAAGGACGTCAGATCTAGGGCACATGCTAGAGACTCAGTGACAATAAATGAACGGAGCATTGACACCTTTGCATCACTCTCACAGCATACACTCCATGTATGTATGCTTTGTCTCCATGGCAAATATTTTAGAACACTTTTCAATAATAACATTATGGAATATTTGCATGGTTTTAGATGTCTCTCTGGTATTATCTCACTTAAACTTCAGGGCAATATCAAAACGACAATGTAGTATAATGTATGAGTTTTGGTGAATCAAGTGGTGAAGCTGGGATTTGAACACATGAAGTCTGGCTTCAAGAGTGTACGATCTTCTTTGCATAACAGCCTTGCAGCCAAACCATACTGAGTCATAATGATTTACACTGGACAAAAATATTCTCTTTTCTAAAAATGAAATCATACTTACATTCTTAAATTACTTTTATCCCGGAGTAGAAATTTGTTCTTTTTACTCTTTTCTTGGGTAGGCAGAAGTAAATCTTGAGTTGTCAAGAAAATGTGAAAGAACAGGAGTTATTAATAGTAAGACCAAAATAGCTCATTTAACAAGTGGCAATGCAATGGACTGGAAGTAGATATAAAGAAAAATATAGCTAATAAAATAGCTTAAATGTTGAGTGTGATTAATTTTAAATACCAGTTATGAACCATAAATAATAAAATTAGGGGGCAACATTTAGGATATTTATAAAGCTCAATGCAGCATCACATCTGATCCCTTATTCCTTAAAAATATGTGTTGAAATTTTTATTTATTTGTGTATGTATACATGTGTAAGAGGTGTGTGTGTGTGTGTGTGTGTGTGTGTGTGTGTGTGTGTGCGCGTGTTTGTGTTTGAGGCACACACACAGCAGGAGAGAGAGGGAGAAATGGAGGAAGGGAGGGAGAGAGAGGTGCCAGTGCCAGTGAAGCTCAGAGGCAACACTGAATCACTTGGAACTGAAGTCACAGGAAACTGCAAACCACTTGTCAACTGACAGGGTGTTAAAGATGGCACATGTGCTGTCTAGAACAGTAGCAAGAGCTCTCATTGCTGAGCCATCTCTGTAGTCAGATCCCTTACTCTCAGCAGTGTGGACTTCATCGATTTCCTCACTTGTAAAAAGGGATACCAAGTACCTACATGTAGGGGAAAAGGAGTGAAGTGTGGTGTTTGTTTCAAGGATTTAGTTAAGGTCTGGCATGTAAGTACTTGGTGTTCTTCCTTAGTAGCTTAGCCTCTTTTCCTGCTGTTGTGACAAAAATACTCCGACAAAGGCAACTTAAGGGAAAAGGTTTGTTTTGGCTCATGGTTCAAGGGTGAAGTCCAACTTTGCCAAGAAGTCCTGGCAGCAGGGGCTTGAGTTCTCTGGTGATGTTGCACTTGGAGACAAGAAGCAGAGAATGGTGATTTGTGTTCAGTTCACTTTCTTGAAGTTCAAGATCCCATCCTAGGGAATGGTGCCTCCCACTGTGAGGTTGTCCCACTTCAATTAACTTTAGAGAATCCCTTTACTAAGAAGTTAATCTCTCTGATGACACCAGATCTTTTTAAGTGGATGGCTTTGCAGTGGGAGTTTTTGTCCCACAGTTATGTTGAAAATCCAAATTGAAGCAGTTCAAATGCGACTAAAGGAAAAAAAAAAAAAAAGCCAACTCCAAAGCACCAGAACAGGTTCAGATCTAGATCCATATATGATAGAGAACTATACTGCTGCTAGTCACATGATAGGAGAGTACAGGACTGAGTACAGGTCACATGACAGGGCAGCACAGGGCCTGGGATGGGACATGATTCACTCTTAGAATTCCCTTCACATCTCAACAGTTTGTCCTCAATAAGTAAAATGGGACTTAATCATAAAAAAAGCAAATAATTGCTTTCCTTTAAAGATGATTCAATTTACACCAAACATTCTAAGAAAGTAATCACAATAAAGTTATATTATATTGTCCATTGAAACATTGAAGTGAGTACTCTAAGTATTTGTTAGTCTTCATTTCTGTAGCAATTTGCCATTTTGGGATAAAGTATCTACTACATATCCAGTTTGATACCTAAACTAGACTTTTAGATGAACAATTGAAATGAAAAATGATTGTAAATCCAGAATAAATTAACTAATTTCTTTAGTAATTTAGATACTTACCTTAATCAAATATGGCATTTCAGGATCTAGTTTTAAGATTCTCTCTATAGATACTCTTTGGGGGAATAAGTTCTTTTTATTTTTATTTTTCCCCGTGCATTTACTTTTATTTAATTATTTTTGTGCATGCATACATATTGTGAGACTCTTTGGTGATCAGTTAGAAGATCTCCTTCCATTAGGTAAATTCTGGTAACCAAATTCAGCTTGGTAGCAAGAACTTATACCTGATGAGCTATCTCACCATCCTGGACTTAGTTTTATTTTCTGACACAACTATGTTCTTGGTTAAGTTCCAGCTGGGAAAAATTTAAATGATGCTCAAAAATTTCCAATGAATTATAAATAAGCAAGCAATTATTATTGGGGAGGGACTTTTAAAAATGAAATAATTTATTCCTCACTTAATTGCTTTTTGGAAATTTTAGAGGATTTTGGTGCATTGTAGATCCAAAATTTGATCCTTAACTAATTTTAATCTCATGTTAAAAGAAACAGAAAAAAAAAATGAAGTTTTGAAGAAAGTGATGTTGTTTAACATCCCATTGTGAGTATATACTGTACTTACTTCAAACCATAGAAAATGATTAAATTTTTCAAAATTTATTTTATAAAATAATCATGAATGAAAAACATGGTTTAAAATAACAATGTTTTCCAACGATAGAACAGTAACCAAATTGTAAAACATATAGCCTCTATATGTTATGAGATGTTTTATACACTCTGTGAATGTATATTACTGTTTTACTTTGCCTGCTTAAGGCACCTGATTGGTTTAATAAAGAGGTAAATGGTAGCTAGTCAGGAGAAGTTATGCAAGACTTCCTAGTAGAGACAGGAACTCTAGATTAGAATCTGTCATGGCAGGAGATGCCATCAAGACACTGAGTAAGTAGGGCATACAGAATGGAGAAGAGGTGAAAAGCCATATGGCAGAATGTCGATTAACAGAAACAGGTTAATTCAGTTATTAGAACTAGCTGGGAACAAGCCTAAGCTAAAGGCCAACCTTTTGTTATTAACAATAAGTCTCTTTCTTGGAGACCTGGTAGTCCCAAAAGGAAGTCTGACAACACCTACAATAACTAACTAACTAACTAACTAACTAACTAACTAACTAACTAACTAACTAACTAACTAACTAACTAAATAGATAAATAAATAAATAAAAAAAGAGTACATGGGTATTTTGAGTGACATGTGATTAAGCTACTTAGAGGAAAGTAAATTCAAATTCTTTAGCTTCCTAGTAATAAATGAGAAAAGTTTGGCTCATTCATAGCAAGCAGCTGCAAGAAAACTGTGGCGGCCTGTGGGAGATTACATTGTTCCACTGTAAATAATTGTCTCACCCACTGGTTTAATAAAAAGCGCTGATTGGCCAAAGGCAGGCAGGAAGTGTGGGCAGGGCTACCAGACTAAGAAAACTCTGAGAACAGGAAGCACAGAGCAGAACACAAGAGAGAAGTCAAAAGAAACAGAAGACAACTATGCTCTCTGAGAAAAGGTACCAAGCTGCATGGCTGAACAGAACAAGAGTCATGGGTTAGATGAAGGGTAGAGAGCTAGCAAGTTATATGCCTGGGCCTTAGGCCTATCAGCCTAAAACTACAGTAAGCCTCTGTGCATCTCTGTGGGACTGTGGGACTGTGGGACTGCGGGACTGTGGGTCTGTGGGCCTAAACCTTGAGGCTAGGCCCAAAAGTCTGGGTCAGAAACCTTCTACTACAGCGGCCAGTTAACCAACAGGACATCTTGAGATGAGGAATTAAAGAGGCTAAATATAAAATTAATTACTTAAGAAATTGTTTTATTAAAATGTCAGTAAAAAATCTTAGTGACTCTGCTATGAAAACAAATGGTTCTTAGAGGGAAGCGAGTTACTGTAGCATGTACTGCAAATCATCCATAGCTTTGGACCCTGCTCCTTATTTCTCAATTAATTTTACTGTCAAATAAATTTAGTGTTGGTGCAGTCATATTTTAGTCATCCAGCCAAACCCCATGTCCTTTAAATGAGTTATTTAAGAAATTAAATGCTATGTTGATGGATTAATAAGACAGTTTACACACACACACACACACACACACACACACATTTTGAGACAGTAGTAAGTACTATGTATCCCCAATGGGCCTGGAACTCACTGTATATGTATCTAAGTAGCCCAATACTCACAGAGATCCAGCTGCCTCTGACTCGCAGGCACCAAGAGCAAAAGCATGTAGCACTGTGCCTGGATCAGTATCTTTAAAAATAGAAGATCGTGAAATATACAGCTTATCTACCACAACATATATACTGGCATTTATAACATTATATTTTTAACTCTTCTTGAAATTTGTCAAAACAGATGTATGTGATGACAGAAAGAATTTTCAAAATCCTATGAGTTTGCTAGAATTTGAATGGAATTAAATTTGGGTGGTATTACAATACTGCCCAAACCAGAGGAATTTAAAAATAATATATCTCATAGAGAGTTAGGGATTTTAACCTGGGGAGACTGATGAGTGTTAATTTTAGAAATAGTATGTTATAGAAACACACCAGTAAGTCGCGTTACAAACATGGTTCACCTACTTTTGGTGCCTCTCCTTTCTCATTTTCTCCTACTTCCCAAGCTACTCCATTATTCTTCCACCCACATAGCCTCCTTTTAACTTTCATGTTCTTGATGCCCACGACTCTTTCCCCTTCCTTGGCACCTCCTTCTCTCCTTTTGTTGACAACTCACTAGTTTCACAACCTATAACCACACTCAGTTGCCCTTGTACCCATATATTGACATTTTAAGTTAAAATATTCAAATGGAAGTGGACACATAATTCCATCTTCCTGAGTCAGAATTAATATAATGCTATGCAAATCCAACATTTTTTGTAGACTTCATAACCCTATTTATGTTCGGAGTTGAACATAACTTTATTGTCTATGTATACACATTTTCCTTATCCATTAATCTTATGGACATCTAGGCTGCCTCTATTTCCTTGTTATTGTGAATAATATAGCTATTAATGTGGAATAGTAAGGCACTCTGTGATAGATTATAGAATCTTATGATACAGGTATATACCAATAGAGATGGCTTAGTTGGATCTTGCAGAAGCTCTATTTTTACACTGTTGGGAAATCTTCACACTGGTTTTCATAATAGCTGTTGCCATGTTGACGTCCATCAGCAAATAACTATTTACCTTTTTCTTCATCCTTGACAACATTGTTATTTTCTCTTGGGATGAAACAGAATCTCAAAGTAGTTTTAATTTTCATTTTCTTGAAAACTCAGTGTGCTAATCACTCTTTTAAATGACTGTTGACAATGTGTGCTACTTCTTTTGAGAGTGATATGTTTTATTAGCCCATTAATTGATTGGAAGTTTTATTTTTCGGTATGCATTTGAAAATTCTTTTATCTTTTTGGTTGTAAGTCTAGCTGTTAATGACGGAGCTGTCTCTCAATCCTTACAATTATTTATCCTAAATATTAGAACCCTGACTGAAGTAGAGCTCATAAAGTTCTTCCATTTTGTAGGCTTACAGTTTTCTCTGCTGATAGATATCTTGCTTTGCAGAAACTTTTTAATTTCCCATAGTCCAGTTTGTTAATTCCTGGGGCTATTTTGTGTATTATTGAAGTCCTTTGCAGAAAGTTCTTACCTACCTATATCTTGGAGTGTATTTCCTCTAGCAGTTTCTGTGTTTTAAATTCAGGTCTTTAATTCACTTTCAATTGATTTTTTGTGCAGGGTGAGTGCTATGGATCTAATTTTATTCATCTACAGATGAGTATTCAATTTTGCTAGCACCACTTATTGAATAAACTGACTTTCCCTATCCCAGTGTATTTTGACACCTTGGTAAAAAAAAAAAAATAGGGGGGGGGCATAGCTACACAATAAATATTAGGTAAAATAATCTTTCTAAAAACACTGTTTAAAAACCAGAGCATTTAAACTCAGTCTTGGCAACATAAGAGTTTAAGGAGGCCGATCTGGGGTACATGAGACTCTTTCATCCAAATGACTCAGTGCAATCACAAATCAGTCACGTCAGAACATGTAAGCCAGTAGGAAAATGGCAGGCAATATAATCCCAGTCAAATAAATGATAGGTAACAAAGGATGTATTTAACATTATCAAATGTAATGTTTCAGCTGACTTTTTACACGTAAAGCAATTTCCAGTGTGGCTTGGGGAGCTGGACAAATTGGCACCGTTAATCTGCAAAGGCACAAAACAGCAGCTTCTATAATTTTCCTTTAGTACAGCTCCTCCTACTGTGTCCCTCTGTGACTCTATTTCCTATGGTCAAGCAGAGCACTTTCCTCTCACGCACGTTTACACTCTGGTTGAACATCTCTTCTTGCGTTCTGTGCTCTCCTATTTTAGCAGCTCTTCACAGTAGAGCAGCGGGGGCGATCGAAGGCTCTTCACAAAGCTGTGGGCATCTTTATTCCCTACTTCTTGATGGTCAGCATCTGCTTGAGACAGGACTACAGTGAGAATTTTCCAAACACAGCTCCTATGTCTTTGGGTCTTGGTGACTGATACAGAAGCTGAGACACATATTGTTACGTATCACTGAAAAAAACAAAACAAAACAGAGATATATATTTATTGACTAAAAAAAAAAAAAAAACAAAAAACAAAAAAACGAATCTGGGAGTTCAGCAGTTTTTATGGCATTGGAGAGAAAAATTGTTTGAAACAACATGAATATGATTCAAATATTGTTTCTAGAGTTTTATAACTCAAGTGAACCCTGAGAGAAGGTGTTCGGCAGTCACACTCAACTTCAGCTTGTGATGAAAGCGTCATACTGATGAGTTCCTCTAAATAATAGACCTCGGTGCTGATTAAAAACTCACCCGACTGCTGCCATATAAATTTTCTTTTGTTCTTAACTGTGCACACATGCATATACTTTATATTTTATGCTCCGCAGTATAAATGCTGTAACAATTTTGCCTATTCTTCTCTCCAGGAATGAACGGTACTTTACATTGTATTAGTGCTGCATTAATGGATTTTATAGGGATTTATTTGAGTAAACTATTTGAATTTTTCCCAAAGAGATCTGAAATAAGCAGTTTTATTGTTACTCTGGGGAAGTATAAATAATAAGTTTGGTCATAAAATTTTAGCTGTTTGAAGCATTTGATTTTAATTTCTACTGCCTTGAACATCTGCTTCTTGTAATGAATTAAATTATATTGCCTGTGTTTAACCAGACAATCACTTGCTTATGAATGAGGAGTAAAGTCCTTATAGGAAAGTTTGAGAAACGCTTAACCCTGTTAGATCCAGACAGCTCCTTATGGCATATTTTAGAACATTAGGAGCAGTGCTCAGGGTTTTACAATTTAATTTAGAAAGTTGGCTTTGTATTTCACTAACTGCATTGCTAATCCAAATATTTATGTGTAGCTAACTATAGCTTTAAGATACAAGGACCTCCAATTGAGAATTAAAAGATAACTTTAATAAATGTTACTTATTAATGAAATACGTTTGCTCTTATTATACACATGGATGATACTATCTGTGTTCTCCACAAAGTTTTATACTGAAGTTTCAGCTTCAAATGTGATAGTTGTGGGAGTTTAAGAAGTTTTGGGAGGTGATTCAGAAGGGAGGGTAAAACATCCATGAGTTGTGTCAGTGTCCCTATAGAAAAGTCCAGAAAGTTCCCTGGTTCTCTTTCAGTTATGTGATGACACAAAGAGAAGACTATGCAGATCATGAAGTTTCTCTTCAGAAGACAAAGAACCAGTTGGCACATTGTTCTTGAGTTACTGTTTCCAGGACCATGAGAGATCATGGTGGTTTGAGTGATCTGGTATTTTTCTTTATAGTGGACTGGAAAAAAACCCCCCATATGTTTAGATGTGTGTATCTGCACACATCAGCTTGCACATGTATCAATGTACAGTATAGGGATCATATGGATTATAATTACAATCATTTATATGTAGAAATCTGTTTCTGGACTCTAGGTAATTCACAAATTTGTAAGCAGAAAAATGCTTTATAGAAAAAATGGTGAGGCTAGTTTAATGCAATACTTTTGAAAAAAATATATGACAAAACTAAAAATTACATATGCATCAACAGAGAAATATTAAGAATATGTTTGAACAAAATTAAAGAGAGCATATCAAAGCAAAATAGTGAATTTTAATGACAAATGGTAAAGGTTTAACTTTATTTTTATTTATTTATTCATTATTTTTTCTTTTATTGAAAATGTTTTTTTTTTCACATATGATATTCTGACTACAGTTCTCCTCCTTTTACTCCTCACAGTTTCTCCCCACCCCTCTTCCTAACTGGATCCACCCCTTTTAGTCTCTCATTAGAAAACAAACATGTTTAATAATATGATATAATTAATTTAATACGCTATGATATGATATACCACTTAAAAGACAGAACAGAACTTAAAACATTGGAATAAGAAAACAGAAGAAGAGCCCAAAGAAAGCCACAAGTCACCGACATAGATGCAGAGACCTGCTTGTTCTCACACTAAGGAGTCCCATAAACACTAAACTGAAATCTATAATATATATGCAAAAGCCTGTAGGGTTAAAAGAGAGATGAAAAATATATAAATGAAGTAACAACAAAAGTAAAATAAAAATAAAAAAGAAACAAAGAGACCCTGAGATGACATTATGAGCCAAGGAACCCCTGAATACGCCATCAGTTCATTTTCTGCTGGCCATCTACTGCTGGGCATACATCCTACCCTTAAGAGTTGTACATTTACCCAATGAGACTCCTTCAGAGAAAAGTAAATTTTCATTTTTAAGTGGTTTTTAACTGAAAATAGCTTTTGCATGAGGGATGAGTTGTAGGGCCCCATCTGGTGCAGACTCAAGCATGCCCTGTGCAAGTTCATATGCACTTTGATCCTGTTGGTTTAGAGGGCCTTCTTTGTGTCCTCCACAACCTGCGGCTCTCCTTCTGTCTCCTCTTTCACAGTGTTCTCTGAGGGGAGGATTTGATGGAGACATCCCATTTAGGACTGAGTCTCTCCATGCATATGTGATGTCTGTTGATTTGTCTGTTTCCATCTGCTGTAGAAGGAAGTTTCTCTGTTGATGGCTAAGCAAGACACTGATATGTGAGTTTAGCAAAATGTCATTAGGAGTTGTTTTATTACTAAGTTTTTTTTTTTAGAAGAACAGTAATATTTGGTTTTATTCTAGGTCCCTGGACTATCTAGTATCAGGTTTTGGTCACCCAAGTACTGTGTCGGGTATAGGTATAGTCTGGATTGTCTGGGGTTTACATGGGTCCCATTTGGCTAACAACTAAGTTAAATGTAATCTATTTGCACTACTGGAAGCTTCATTTGTAGGCAAGAGCTGTCCAGCTGTCCAGTCATCCCATTATTTGGAGATCTCATTTAGATTGCGTTCATTTCTGCATATATTTTTAAAAGTTTCTAATGTATTAGGTTCCCATAATACCTTTCAAATGACCCTTAATTTTAGCAATCTCTCTCTGTATTCCCTCCATCCCTCCCCTTCTACCTCCCTCTTGACATTTTATCTTCCTGTTCACCTCCTCCCAGTCTGTTCATAAATATTCTAATCCTTTTTTAAGGAGATAAATCTGTCCCTCAAGTTCCTTACTCTGTACTTATCCTCTGTGACCCTACAGATTATAGTTTGACTATCATCAACTTAACAACTAATATCCACATATAAGCATATACACATCATATTTGTCTATCTGGTTCTAAATTACCTTACTCAAGATATTTTTTTAAAGACAATGCATGGTTCTATCCATTAACCTGCAAATTTTATGATTTCACTTTTAACAGCTGAGTAATGTTCCATTGTGTAAATGTACTATATATATAATACATATATATAATATACGCATATATATGATACATATATAATCCATTCTTCTGTGGAGGGAAATGAAGATTGTTTTTAGTTTCTGGAAATTATGACTAGAACAGGAATGAACAAGGCTGATCAAGTGTCTCTGTGGTGGTATGAAGCATCCTTTGTGCTTCATTTGCTTCTCTTCTGCTGAAGAATTGTAATTTTATCTTGATTTTACATGGATTCTCATCTTCCTAAAGAACCATAGAACTAAATTCCATAGTTGTTATATAAGTTGGCACTCCTATCAGCAGTGGAGGAGTGTTCCCCTTACTCCACATCCTCACAAGTTTGAACTGTCACTTTTATTGATCTAACAAGTATATGATGAAATCTCAAAGTAGTTTTGACTTCCATTTCTCCAATGACTATTTCCCCAATGACATAGTAAAGAATACTAAAGAGTATTCTTTAACTATGTCATCTATTTGATTCAGTGTATCTGGTTTTATTTTGTCTTTGATTCACTTGGAGTTTACTTTTGTACAGAGGGATACGTATGAATCTATTTAAATCTTCCACATATAGTCATCCAGATAGATCTTCAGTATTTGATGGCAATGCTATATTTCAGTGTGCATTTATGGTTTTGTAGTAAAATGCAGGTGTCCATTGGTATGTAGATTTATGTTTGGAACTTTAATTCCACTGATCAATGTGTCTGTTTTTGGGCCAATCCCATGCTGTTTTTATTATTGTGATTCTTCCAGCAATTCTTTTATTATTTAAGTGTCCTGTTTTTAATATTTGACGCTTAGAATTGTTCTTTTATTATCTTTGAAGAATTGTGTTGGAATTTTGTTGGATTGCACTGAATTTGTAGATTGCTTTTGGTAAGGTGGTCATCTTTACTATTTTAACCCTACTAATACTCTGTCTTCTAGCATCGTGTCCAATTATTTTCTTCAGTGTCTTAATGTTTTGTCATACTTTTTTCATTTGTTTGGTTAGAGTTACCTCATGATATTTTATATTATTTGAGGCTATTATGAATGCGTTATACCTCTGATTTCTTTTTTAGACCTTATGACTTTTGTATATGGAAAGGGGAATGACTTTTGTGAGTTAATTTTATATTCAGCTACTACAATGAAAGTGTTTATCAGCTCTAAGAGTTTCCCTTGTAGAATTTAAAGCCTAACTTATGTCTAATATTATATTATATGCAAATAAAAGTATTTTAAGCTCTTTCTTTCCAATTTGTGTATCCTTAATCTCCTATAGTTGTCTTATTGTTCTAGTTAAGAATTCAGAAATTATATTGAATAGGTATGAAGAGAGTAGATAACTTTGTCTTATTCTTGATTTTAGTGGAAATGCTTTAGTTTCTCTCCATTTAAGTTGATACTGGCTACAGGTTTACTGTAAGCTGCCTTAATTGTGTTGAGGTATCTTCTTTGTATCCCTAATATCTCTAGGAATTTTATCATGAAAATGTGTTAGATTTTGTCAAAGGCATTTTCTGACTCTAATGAGATAATCATGTGGTTTTGTTTTTCAACTGGTTTATATGGCAGATTACATATATCAGTTTATTTATGTTGACTCATTCCTGCATCTATGACATGAAGCCTATTTCACTATGGTAGATAATCCTTTTGGTGTTTTGGTTGATTTTTTTTTCTTCATGTATTTCATTGTGAATCTTGCATTTATGTTTATAAGAGAAACTGGTCTGTAATTTCCTTTTCTGTTGTGTTTTTGTGTCAGGGTAGCTGTAACCTCATAAACCAAATTGTGGACTGTTCTTTATATTTTTACTTTGTGGAATAGTTGGAAGAGTATTGGAATTAACTCTTCTTTGAAAGAGTGATAGAATTATGTGCTAAAACTGTCTGGCTGTGGAAGATTTTTGTTTAGCAAACTTCTAAGTACTGTTTCTATTTCATTAGCTGCTGAATTGGTTATTTGATCTTGATTTAACTTTGATAAATGGTATCTATTGAGAAAACTATCCATTTCTTTAAAACTTTTCAAACTTGATGTAATACAAGTCTTTAAAGTATGTTTTTATAATCCTCTGCAATTCCTTGATCTTTATTGTGATCCCCCCTTTTATCTCTAATTTTCTTAATTTGAATCTTTTCTCCCTATATTAGTATATTTGTTTTTAGAGTATATTGTTATGATTCTAAGGAATTCCTTGGTCTCTGTTGTACCTTTTCAGGTGCAGTTTTGTTAACTTGGATCTTCTCTCTCTGTGTTAGTATATTTGGCTAGGGATTTGTTGATTTGTCAGTATTGATTTTCTCAAAGAACAAGCTATTTGTTTCATTGACTCTTTTCTGGATTTTTTTTTGTTTATTTTTATGTTATGGATTTCAGACCCAAGTTTGTTGATTTTTTGCCATCTACTTTTTTTGAGCGTTATTTACTCTTTTTGTTCTAGATCTTTCAGGCATGCTATTGTTACTAATATGTGAAATCTCTGATTGGTTTTATATAGGCAGTTAGTGCTATGAACTCTCCTCTTAGAAGTATCTTCATTGTGCCTATAGTTTTCATATGTTGTGTTTTTATTTTTATTCAATTCTAGAAAGGTTTTACTTTTCTTCCAAATTTCTATCTTGACCCATTTTTTCACCCAGTAGTGAGGTGTTCGGTTTCCATGAGTTTATAAGCCTTTTGTTGCTTATGTTCATGTTGATATCCAGCTTTAATTTATGGTTAGAGAGGCTGCAAGGTGTTATTTTCCTTATCTTGTATCTGTTAAGACTTGCTTTGTGTCCGAGTATGTGGTCATTTTTACAGAAGTTACATAAAGTGCTGAGAAGAAAGTTTTTGTGTGTGGTAGCTGTGTGTTGTCTACCAGGTAATTTTGAGGGGACGTTATTAGGTGTGTCCAGTAGGAGTTCCAGGTAAAATATGTTTATTACTATTGGAAGCTGACACTTAGGAGCAAAGATGGGCTAGAGTGGTAGGTCAAAGGAGACGAAACTAATGAGGAAAACAAAACATTTCACAAGGATTTGATATTCTCTCCTGGGAGTACGGGCGAAGAGCGAGGGAAGCCACATCAGGAATTCTGATACACAGCCGAGGCTAGGAGGAGGGAGCAGTGCCTGGACACATGTTTTGGCAAAGCAGGCAAAAGATATGGTCAGCTAGTAACAAAACAGAAACACAGCAGCATTCTGCTCCTGGGCGAGCTTTTTCCACCCTTCTAAGTCTTCAAATATTTGTACTGTTCTTCCAAATGATTTTGTAAATCTACTACACTCAAATGTTAGTATTATATAATTAACACCCCCCCATTTTGTTTTTACAGATGATGAGCAAGTCTGTGAAGCCCTGCCCCAATATCTCTTCCAAACAAGAGCCAAGTAGACTCGGAGTTTCATACTTAAGGGAATACTTTAAAAAGTTTTAGCAATGTCCAATGCAATGTGTAAAGATCCCATCACTTTTGTTTGTCAAGAAACAATTTGTGTACAGTGGCATTGATGAAAAGGCACCACGAATTCTGATTCTCTAAAATCTAGTTTCATACTCAGCGAACCTCCTGACCTTATAATACACTGGGGTTCCTCTGTGAGGCACCTCCACATCTCTCTACCTCTTTGGGACTTGGGCTGGTTTCACTACTCTGCCTGCTGTCAGAGCAACAGGAATTACGGTTGTGTTCTCACGTGTTTTGCTCACCACTTGAGCTAGTACTTCCTGGGTATTTTAAGCTCCTTGACTGGTGCCATAGCTTCTATCTCTCCATTGACCACACCAGGCTGCTTTGGGTTAATAAGATGTTCTGCACTCTGTTCAATATGCCTTCCAGAAAGGTAAACATGTGTACAATGTAGTCTGAGTCCCCTTAGGGAACCTCTACTATGACAAGCTTAGACTTTTCATGGACTATTCTGTCATTCCCTCATTCTTTCATCCCTCTGATACACCGTCGCTTGGGCGTTGACCCTTCCAGAGATTTAACAACACACAGCATTTGTTTCTCTAGACCTTGGAACTTGACACCAGTCTTATCTTATTTGCTATCAATAGGCATTGATGAGCTTCATGATCTGCTTCCCTTATGTTTCCTCACCCAAGTGCTTGTGTACTTTATGAATTCAACTACATGTCAGTTCAGTTCATTTAGATCCGCCAAAGCCTTTTCTACATTGTAAAGATCATGACACATCATGGGTCTCACCAGAGCCACCAAAGTCCCAAAACAGTACTGATGACTCTGATGAATTAACTTATTCATTCATTCTCCCATGGATTCAGGCATAGCTGGTCTAGTAAACTGGGCATCAAAAATCATCTCTCTCATGATAAATTCTTCAAGTAATTTCTATTCTTCTGTTGTCTCACAGGACCTGAGATTCATGGCACCTCAGATGTCAATAGCCAAGTGTCCATAAAGAACCACTGAGACACTCCACTCCATTAGAAACTAATTTCCCTTGTATCATCTCAGATACAACCTTGGTCTCAAGGTGGATATGTAATTAGATTGCTCAGTTTTTCCATAACGCAAATTGACCTTATCTACTTGATTATCACACAGCCTCACAGGACAGGCTATGAAAGACTTTTTAGTTTTCATTTAAGTCATTTCAAATTCAGGATGTGCTAAAGCAGAATATTCCATGATATTATAGTTTTCTATCTGAGATCACTTACAGAGCTTTCATATGCATGTTGACTCATGGATTTACCCACCCCTGTATTAAAGTTTATACTTGAGGGCATTATCTGTCACTTCTCCCTCATTCTTTTCCTTCTGACTGTCTGATGCTTCTCATGTGTTCTATGTTTGGGTCTAGAAAGGCTACTTAGAACATATATAATTTGACTCTTTCCTATTTGTTATGACACTTGTGAGAAGTGACAAGCCACTTTTTAATCTTTTCCTGCTAATATGGAGAACAATATCTAAATGTCCCTTTGTAATTTCTCCCCTAAGTGCCTATCTTATGTGGGGATGGGAGTTCAATCTCAATTGTGATCTTGCTCACAGTAGATCTGTAACTATAACAGCCCACTTACAGAGTGTCTAATTCTGATATGTCCAGAGGCTGAATTCTACTATAGATAACAGTATAACCTGGAATCCAGCAGCTATATTGGAAACATCTCTGAATTCATGTCAGGGGACCCACTCATCAAGAAGGTACATCACCCATACCTCATAGTAGAAGATATCCACTTCGAAAATTGTCCCAAAGATGTTTCACTGTCATATCCCCCACAGTAGGTGACATGTACTTGACAAAACAAGCAAAAAGGTATACCATCCCATTGTGCATGAATGGGATAGCCATGTTGGAATTGCTCACATAATGCTTTACCCTCAGAAAGATCATTCTCAGTTTTATACATTATCAGCCATAGAAAGAGTGAGGCCACCAGTCTTTCAATCTCATTTTAGGTTTGGTAGAGTTTTTCTTTGGTTCCCAATTGGTTGTCATTGGAAAAATGTCTATTTACTTCACATATTACACCAACAACAGAGGAAAGAGATGATTGTACCAAGGCCCAGCTTGGAGAACTAATGAGTTCATTGATCTTACTGACAGATACATTGATAACTCCCAAATAACTATATCCCTAAAGATTCCCACCTGAGCTCGAGTCATAAAAGTCACGGAATTAAAGTTTTCTGCATCAAATGCAGACAGCTCCACTAAAAAGCATGCCCTATCCCTAACAAATTTTTGCTTTTTATATAGCTACAGGGATGGGCTTCTGACTATTATCACTGTCTTGTGAGTTTTCTGAGGGAATGTTTAGCTGTAGGAAATAGCCATACAACGGTGTAGATTCCAGTTTGCACTGTATGCTTGGACTTAGATGAACTTTCTGGGAAATAAAATAATACCAATGATCAACTCTGTCAGAGGTTTGAAGAAACTGATCCTTTTCTCTAAGTTATCTACGTGGTCAAGGTCAAAGCCTTTTTCTCTGATTGACTTCAGATGCCAGTATGTAATTGTTGGGCTACGTGAGCAACTGCTCAAGAATGTTTCTGTAATTTAATAAAACTGCTGTTATAGAAAATATAAGGATATTACCCCTGCAGAGAATGTCATATGCAAATGAATTTTCTTCAGTCCTTACCATGTTTTATTTGCATATAAGTTAGTTTTTAATAAAAATAACATTTTGACTTTTCATTTTGAGAGGAGTAGTACCTCTTTAACAAATATCTTTTAATCGTTAGTTTAATGTCTTCTAAGAGTTCAAAGATCACGATCCCATGTGGGTGAGAGATGATGAGAATCTCAGTAAGGGCAAAGCACTGAATCCTTTGAGGAGCTGGACAGTTTTTTTGCCTTTGACATCAGATGTCTTTTTTTACTTACAATGCATTTGATGCGGGGCATCAATAAGGCTCAAGGGCTTTGCACCAAATCACTTGATCCATTCAATTCAGCCACACTTGCTAACACTTCTTAAATCCAAAGGCAATTGTTGTTCATTTTTTCTTTTTTTTCTCCTTATGCATAATTCATGCAGGAATATTTGTCTGTCTTATTATACTGTCCTATGATATACTTAACATTACAAGGAAGGACTTAACCATAGATTCAGGGGTATTTGCTTTAAATATAATCTCACTTGTTTTCTTTTGAAAGCTTCATAATTTTGAGGGGTCAAAATATCCTTGTTAAGAAACATGGTGCAATAATAGTATGGGACTGGAATATAAATGTGTACCCTCTAAAATAAATGGTAACTAAAAGCAGTAGAGTTTTCCCTTTCTAATACCAGTTAGACATTCAGAATACGCGTAAGATAGCACAGGTTGCTTGTAGCAGGTGGTGACAAAAGGCTTTGCTCCTCTTTCAGTTACTAATGCAGGGCAAGTGGATGGGTAGGTTTGAAGTCAGGCCTTTGGTTGGCAGGATTCCTCTCCTGTTCCCATATGCAGGCCTCACCGTTACCACAGGCACAATAATGTGGAGGGAGGAAAAGGGGTGAATGATGGAAGAATAGCTCACTTCCTTTCTTTTCCCAGCATATTGATAGGAATTTGGACAAATAGGCAGTCACCTTTCAGACAGAGGCTGGGAAGTGCAGCTCTATCTGTGTGACTATGTGTCTAAATGAAATGTGACAACAAATGAAGGAGCAAAAATACTTTTGAAGGCAACAAGATTTTATATGACCTTTAATGGATTCACAATTTTAAAAATCATTTGACAATTGCAGGAAAATTCTAGACAGATCAAATTAATCACGAATAGCTAAAATAGCTACAACATAATTAATGTTTTATTGTAAGCTCTTAGATATGCTAAGACTTGAGTGTTTAGTATTTGAAACAAAAATGTCAGTAGTTAATTAAAGCCACTTAGAAGATGTATAAGATCAGCGGTATTATTTTTCTTTATAACAAGATTTCACGGTGAAAATCATAGTATGTTTTTATATTAAAAAGTTATTAGCATCTTCTGAGAAAACTTTTTGAGCTACTCACTTAGGAATCTCTCAAGATATGTTTTTTTTTCTCCCACTTTTTTGAAAATGTCATCATCTCATTGTTACCACTATGTTTATATTCTCCAGTGACATCTATTATAGACTTCTAAAACTTTTATATAAATATATGGGCTGTTGTGCATATAAACAGTGTGCTGAACTATGGAGGTTCTGTAACTACCATCTTCAAGTTCCTGTAAGATGCTGCAGAGGACATAGATGGTGCTGGATCATTAAAGAGAGAGGTAGGGTACATACATCCCAGAGTTGTGCGGTGTTTTCCCATACTGCATATTTGCTCTTTTCTTTCTGTGGAGTCAGTCATTTACCATGTAAGCTTAGCGGGATAATAAGTGGAGTTTTCAAAGACACATATGGACTCAAGTAACCACACTTAACAATGTGCATATCTCTTATAATTTAGAAGACTTTTATATGACTAAGAATGTTTAAATTAACCTGTTAGTTTATTTAGTTTTATATGGGAAAAGTGAATTATTTTTAATTCCTTGTTGTAGATGGGTATGTGTTTTATAATTCTTTGATTTTGAAAAAGCATTAGAATTGTAAATATCTCATAAACTTTGTTTTAAATAAATACAATGAGGGTTATGGCCACCATTATTGCTAAGAATTTAACTACTTTTGGAAAAGAACCATATTTGACTTATGTTGCAAAATTCTTTTGATTAAAATTCTTCTGATAATGTTTTATTCATTCTATTACTATCTATATGCTAATATTTCCAACAAATTATCAGATGCTATTTCTACATAACCTTTTTTCTCAACAAATGACCTGTCATGTTCATAATGGCCTCAATTTTCACTGGCAGTTTTAATTTTATCTAGCAAAAAATTGAAGACTCATAAAGAAACTAATTACATAGTTTCACAGTTAATAATATGGTTTCTAGTTTTAAGACTTGTAATGTGAAAATTTATCTGGTTAAATCCTCTAATATCCAAGACTTCTGCTTATTCATTTAAAAAATGTGTCTCAGTCCACTATAGAAGCACCATGAACATTTTAAGTCTATAGACTTAGAAATATTGAATATCAATTTTGCATTAATTATTTGTAGGTTCAAACTTCACCAGAACATATCTTTATTGCGTATTTGTTGCCTTACTAAGGATCCATGTGACAAGAAAGGACTCAGCTCTTAAGAATAAAGTCATAGTTAGTGGAAAATTCATTTGGACTATTTATTTAATTTGTCTATAGTAGTAAGCTGGCATTTTAAACAATGTGATTCCTAATATATGCTATTTTTAGATCACTGGACGTTTACAGAAAGCAGTGCATAGAAAGTCATGATGTTGAGAGTGATTTAATCCATATGTTAAACTGGACATGACCTAATTAAGATAAATTAACTGAGTAATGATACAAATTCAGCATCATTTGATGTAATATTCTCAAGAAATAAGGACAAATACTAGGTTGTAAAAATAACTTTACACTTCTTGATATTACTTTTTTGCAATCCAAAGGAAGAACTTAAAATTGAAAAAGATTAAAAATAAAGAATAAAAGTGGAAGTGATTTGAGAGCAAGAAATCAAGAAACTAAAAATGTTACATCATAGGGAAGCTGAAGACATACTCTCTTATAGGAAAAACTACAGAGAAAAAAGCAAAGAATAGAATAGAAGTGATATTGTGGGCCACTAACCTTAGACTTCACATACTCTGAACGTGCTGGCCTTTGTGCTTACAGCCCCTACAGACTGCCATCTACACAATCACTGACACAAAGAAGAAGCTCCATATCACACTGGGAAGGTCTTAAGCTCATTTTGTCAACTTTCTAGGCTGCCTTTGCAAATCCAACCCCTAAAATCCCTTTTCTTCTCCATTCCATTCATTACTTACTTTCTGTCATAGTTGGTTTGGCATGTGAATGACTTGGATTTATTTGCTGTGCAATGACATTTAAACTCTTTCATGTAATTTATATAATTAACCGTTAAATTATTAAATTATTTTTCCCATTTTATTTTATAAGGCTTTGGGGTCACAGCTTATAAAATATATATTCAAAAAGCTCATGCATATTGTTCTTTAATGACAAAGTAGTGTTTTATTAAGCTTAATGATTCTTTGTAGAAATTGACTTTTGAATATATAGAGCTATCTCATTGTTTTGACTTAAATAATTTTAATGTGGGCACATTGTCTCTGAAATATATTGAGTGTTTGCATGACTGGGTGTAGCTATTGCACATGCTCAGTTAAAATATAACAAGTTGTGTGCTTTCCATTTGTCCTCATTACTGCTGGTTGACTCTGACAGTACTAATTAATGACTAATATGTTGATTAAGAAATGAACTTTTCAGGTTTGGATATCTCAGAAATAATCCCTAGTCCTTTTAGTAAAGGGAGTTTAAGATGCAGATGGATGACTCACTCACACGACTAAAACTATCACAGTATTGTAAAAGTACATATCATACACTTGATACTACTAAATTAAATACTCATAACCATCATCAAAGCAATAAAAATGAGTAGTAGATTGTGCCCCCAATACAGAAGATACTCTCTTTATGTACACAGGGTTGACATTTTAGGAGAAAGAACAGGATGAGGCAGAGAAGAGGAGGAGGAGATGAGAGAAAAATAGGAGAGAGTGGAGGAGGAGCATGTGAGGGAAGGACCATCAGAATAAGGAGAAAGGTTGTTTACAAACCTGGTTTAGAAGAGAAAAAGTTTAAAGAATATTTGTTTCTCTCATCAAAAGCAAATCATCATACGAATGACCATCTCGTGCCCTGCTCAAAAATTGGCTTGACCAAGTTCCATTTCTGTTTCTTTTTAAGACTTCTTGAAGATTGTCACAAAATATAGGCAACAGAAAAACCAACATTTTAAATTCTTACTCCAGCCTCAAAGGTTTCTGGCTGAACCAAAGTCATTGCTTACTGAGCTTGCATTCTCATGGCTAAGTCAATAAATTTCTATTTAAGGAGCCTTCCTGATAGAAGTTTTCCTTTGTAAATGGAAGCTTGCATCCTACAGTAGAGACAAACTTGGTGAATTAGTAAATTGAATAGTGGGGTGAAAAATGTATGTCCCATGGACAGTTAGAACATGTAAGAGAGGTGGGAACCAGGAGTCAGTGCCCATCAAGAAGCTGACAGATGGGAAGACACCAAAGGATATTGAGTGCTGATGCTGAAGGAACAGGGTGCCTTCTGATGGATCTTTTAGTGACAGGTTCTGAGGCAGAAGGTTGTGTATTTGCAAAATAGAAATCATTGTACCTTAATAAAGAGAGATGTGTTAGGCTGGATAACATAAACTTTGGTTTCTGTCTCCTGGGGGAGTGATGTATGACTTTTATATTTTTTCCATGTTTTTATTGGGAAAGTTTTTTTATACATATACTCCTGCTTGCCCTCTCTTCCCTCCTTCCAATCCTTCCCAGTCTTCCCTCAGCCTCCCCCACCCCATCCCTCCACCCATCCATTCCTCAAGAAGGGCAAGGAGTGCCAAGGTGGGTCAGTTCAGTCTGTCATATCTAGTTGAGGTAGAGTTGAGTCCCTCATCCCAGTATTAAGGGTGGGTTATGTGTTCCACTGTAGGAAATGGGCTCCAAGGTGCCAGTTCAGGCACAGGAGTATAGTCTGATCCTATTCCAAGAGGCTTCACAAACTGCCCATGCCATTTGACAATCATCTACCTTTGGAAGCTTTAGTTCCTTTCCATGAAGGTTTCTGAATGATTATTTCAGAGTCAGTGAGCTCCCAATAGGTTGGATTAGCCATCGCTGTGGGTCTCCTCCTCATGATTCTGATACCCCAAAATTCTACTAGAGAACTCTTACATCTGATAAACACCTTCAACAATGTATGAAGGCACAAAATTAACTCAAAAAAATCTATAGCCCCCCCTATACACAAACAATAAAAGGGCTCAAAAAGAAATCAGAGAGACATCATCCTTTATAATAGTTGCAAATAGCATTAAATATTTCTAACCAAAGATGTATTACTTTTGAAAAGACCACTGTGGGCACTAATTTGAGAACAGAGTGATGAAAAAGTGTAGGGCAAGAAAAAAAACTAGAGTAAGGGGGCTTTCATATTAATCTAGGTGAGAGGTGGGTGGATTAAGTATGATGTTTGATGGGGTTGGAATCTGAATATATTTTGAAACTAGAGCCATAGAATTTCCTGATAGATTAAATGATTCACCTGCAACAAGCCAGGCAGTATGATTCCAAAGTCATTGGGAAAGGTAACGGATAAAACAGAGGTGTCTCTGCAGAGACTGGAAAGGAGACTCAGAAACAGGGGAAAGGTTAAAAGCTTAGTTTGGGATCCATTATTATCAAACTCTTTGTTACCAATCTAATTTGAGAGGTCAAGGAGAAAACTGCAAGAGGCTGAGCTGAGGTCTGAAGGAAAAGTTTATTCTTTTATGTACGTTGGGTGTGTTTGAGCTGAGGGAATAAATGAGATTTCTAATAGAGCAAGTGTAAATATAGAAGAAACGTGGTCCAAGGGCTGAGCTTTGACCAAGTCCTTAAAGCATTTTCCTGGGACTCCAAGAAAAAGTGTAGGTGTTGAGCAGAGAATGTGACAGAAAGGCTTCACAAGGGAAGGGTGTTGCCGCTGGACTTGGCCAGGCTCCAGCTTCTCACACCAACTGAAAAAAACAGGCAGGTGAGAGGAGCCTAGCTCTAATTTTGGATATTTCAGCCTATTGAATGAGTTAATTCTAGTAAGATGTTCAGATGTAGGGCCTGACAAATCATGGAGTATCTGCATTAAGAAGACATGTCTTATGTCTTTTCACCCCTTTCTAATATTTAAAAATGGACCAATGTCATTGTTTTATCTCCAAGTTAAAGTGTCAGAGAATTTATATACACACACACACACAAGTATTTAAGGTTTTCCCGGCACATATTAAGTATATATATATCAACATACATATTATTATGTATGCTTGATGATACATATTTCCTACTAAATAAGCATATGTAATATATATTATGCAGTATGTATTTACTTAATTTGTACATTTATATGCAACATATGTACATACATCAAGCAAATGAATGAAATGTATGTATATACCATTAATTTTCTTAGTTATAGATTTTGTAGCTATGACAGTTTTAAAGCAAATACTCTGATAAACTATTTCTGGATGAGAGCAAAGCATGAAGGGGCCTGAATAAAAAACAGATAATCTCTGTGCTGTCTAAGGCCTGAGTCACTCTTTGCAGACTGGGGCAGGCAGGTTTAGGAAGTGCTGAACTTTTACTGCAAGCAGGTATTTCTTGGAAGCTTAGTGTGGAAAGAGGACAAAAATTAAAGAGCTAGGCTGGAAGAAGGATTTTAGATGGGGAGAATGAAAAGCAGAAGGAGCTAATAGATTACTTTATCATGTATAAATAGAGGACAAGGATACTTTTTCCTATCCCTCTCATGACAAGGCCAATAAATTGCTATTTAAGATGTCTTCCTGGTGGAAGTTTTCCTTTGAAAATTGAATGTAGCCCTTGGTTTAACAGATTTAAAGAAATGTGGGAGGTTCAGGATGGTAGACTTGTTACTTTCCTATGCCTTTTATGGTTTCCTGTCTCTAAATTTTCATATCTTTTGATAATTATATTAACACTCTACTGGAAAATTTTTGTATCAAAATGTCAATTAATGTGATCTAAAAATATATGGCTGAAAGCAGTTAGTGTCCTTTCCCCTGAGAATTCTCAATGTTTTTCACTACATTATTTCTGAGTGTGAACACTGAAGCAAGGGAACCTGGAATGCCCTGTTTAAGAAACATCTCAGGGCTGCATTCTGTGGCAAACGTTGGGAGAAAGCTTTGAGGTGAAGCTCCCTTCCACGAATTCTTTTGTCTTGGCTTTTAGAATATCGACCACGTGAACCAACTTGTATCTAGAGATAACTTTCTTCATAAATAAATTGTCATTTTTCTAGTCAACCAGCAAGCATTTGATGATTTTTCCTAGCTTCTAAACAGCCTTGAGTTGTGAGTTGAGCATGCCCTGGTGTCTATGTCCTATATGGGTCATATTTAGTGCTAACTGGGGGCAGGTATCTTTTTGTTTTACAATTAAAAATTAAATATTTTTTAATTTAAAATCTTTTACATACCATCCACTGTTCCTTCTTTTCCCTTCTCCTGCTTTCTCAACCTCCCCTCATCAACATTTCAAAGTAAGGAAGGTCTCCTTTTACTAGCCGACATAGGTTGGCATACCAAGCTGAGAGAGGATCAAGTCCCTCCTCCCTGTATCAATGCTGAGTAAGGCATTCTACTGTAGGGAGTAGACTCTAAAAAGCCAGCTCATGAACCTAAAATAAGTTCAGGTTTCATTTCTAGGCTCTCCACAAACAGAATGACCTTCACAACTGTCACCCCCATTTAGAGGGCCTAGTTCAGTCCCATGCAGGCTTCCCAACGGTGATTCCAGAATCTGTGAGCACTACCTTAGGTCTGCTGTCTCTGTGGTTTTTTCTATCATGACCTTGACCCTCTCCTTGTCCCTCCTCTGTCTCTTCAGCTGAACTCCAGGAGTCCAGCTAAATGCTTGGCTATGGGTGTCTACATCTGCTTCCATCAGACATTGGATGTAGTCTATGATGACAATTTGGGTAGCCACCAATCTAATTACAATAGAAGGCTAGTTCAGTTACCCTCTTTACTACTGCTGGAAGTCTTAGCTAGGGACATCTTTATGGGTACCTGTGTATTTCCCTAGCACCTTCTTTCTAACCCCATAATAAAGGTTTAAGAACTTGACTTTTCTGAACAGGAAGGCATGTCTTCTTCTGGCAGCTTACTTCAAAGAAGATGGTCGACACTGAAGAAACTCATTATAGAGTTTGCTTACAATGTGGCAAAGGGTAGCCATTTGGGCAAAAAAGAAACTGCTCTTGCTTGGACTGCTTGACAATATGTTATATAAAGTGGACATGCAGGACCCATAGGAAAGTGAGCACTGACCTTTGCCTAAATAAGACTAGATGGTCCTCAAGTTACTACTTCACAGAAAAAAATGCCAGATATTCTGCAGGACACAGAAGAAAATGATTGACAAATTTTGCCAGTAGGCAAGGCAATCCTTCAAGTCTGCTGGAGACTAGGCTGAAGATAGAATCCCCAACATTGTAGAGGAACTTTGTGTGATGGTCTAGGCATCCAGATGTCTCTGTCATTTCTAAAGTTTTAGAGTGGCTTATAATACATTTCCTGTTTAATTAAGTAATATTATATTTTACTGGAGTCTTTGATGGAGTTGAAGACTAAATAGTTATAATTATAGTTTTCTTTAGTCATGTTAAAAGATAAATATGAAACTTTAGACTCACAAAAATAAAATCAATAATAGATATTTCCTTTAATTTTCCAAATACAAATAGACTAGATATTTTAACTATAATTCTTGCTTGATAATCATTTTGTTATATGTAATTTTACTATGATAAAACAAAAGCTTTACTTTTGGTTACACAGAAAGGGGAAGTGCCTTGTGAGGGCCTTTCTATATGCTGTAAAGGTTTTTTCCTTGTGTTTCAATTGCATTATAATGTTCACAGAGAGGATGTTCAGGCTCATGAGGTCGGGTAGCAGCAGAGTAGGTTGTGGGTGGACAGAGTCCAGTAGATGTAGGAGTGATGGTACAGCTTGGAAGAATCTCACTTGCTTGCCAATTGGCGGGAACTTCACCGGAGCAGCAGAGTTCCACCAGAGGTGGAGGCAGGGTCCAGATGCTTTGCATGTGCTGGGATGGGAGTGGGGCACAGGATGTACTTTGGTGTTTAAGGTCTGACTTTGAGGTAGTTTAGCTGGAATGGCAGTCACTCACTTGATTTTCTAACTGGTTTGGTTTGCACCTGTGCCTTTGTAGTCTGCTGGGGTTGCCGGAAGGGCTGGCTATGGGTAGGCTGTTCAGGTGCATGGGGGTTTGGCGGAAGAGTGGGTTTTTGAAGGACAGAGTCCAGTGAGTTACAAGGGTGGTATTGCAGTCTGGAGGCTGGTCTCTCACCTGCTTGCTCTACAATTTTGATAACAAACACGAAAGAGTAAAAGTCTTTGCAAATTTGACCCAGATCTTAAGTAGCCTTTGATGAGGTAGTCATATTTATAATGCTGTAGGAAACTAAAAAGGCAAATTTCCAAAGGTGACTGGATTTTTAAAATATTTGTGAAAAATATAAGGTTTAACTGGTTAAAATATAACTTTTGCTGTTGTAGAAAATTAGTATGAAAGTAGGCTATAAAATATGTAAGCAAATATCACATGTACAGTAAATATGAAGAGTTTCTTGAATAAGACAATAATTGCATTTCTTTTATCTGTTAAAGAAGTGTTTCTTTCTCCTTCTCACTCCCTCCCTCCTTTAGGTGAATTCTTACAGAATGATGTGTATGAATGTTGTAGTATTTGTGTGTGGTGTAGTGTATGCATATAATTTGGTGTGTGTGTGTGTGTGTGTGTGTGTGTGTGTATGGTATGGTGTATGGTGTGGTACGTGTGTACGTGTGTGTGGTGTATGGTATGATGTGTGTGTGTTATACTGTGTGTATAGTGTGTTGTGGTATGAGTGTATATGTGATATGGTATGGTGTATGGTTTGGTGTGCATATGGGTATGTGTGTGTTATAGTGTGTGTATGGTGGTGTGTGTGTGTGTGTGATATGGTATGGTGTGGTATGTGTTGTGCATGTATGTGTGTTATAGTGTGTGTATGGTGTGTGTGTATGTGTGTTGTGATATTGTATGGTGTATGGTTTGGTGTGTGTGTGGGTATGTGTGTGTTGTAGTGTGTGTATGGTGTGTGTGTGTGTATGTGTGTGTGTGTGTGTGTGTGTGAGAGAGAGAGAGAGAGAGAGAGAGAGAGAGAGAGAGAGAGAGAGAGAGAGAGAGAGAGAGAGAGAGAGAGAGAGAGAGAGAGAGAGAGAGAAATCTGGTATGGTATATGGTGTGGTATGTGTTGTGTATGTATGTGTGTTATAGTGTGTGTATGGTGTGTGTGTATGTGTGTTGTGATATTGTATGGTGTCTGGTATGGTATGTGTTGTGTATGTGTGTGTGTTATAGTGTGTGTATGGTGTGTTGTGTGTGTTATGTATGGTATGGTATATAATGTGGTATGTGTGTGAGTGGTGTTTGGTATGGTATATGGTGTAGGGTGTGTGTTACAGTTTGTGAATGGTGTGGTGTGGTGTAATGTGCTGTGTGTGTGGTATATAGTGTGGTGTGTATTGTTGCAGTGAGGTTTCTTGGTCCTAGCGGCCAGAGGCCCAGACCCACAGACCTGCCGAGCCAGACCCCTTTGCGGCCCACTGCTGCTCAGGCCCCAGAAATGACTCAGACGCTTATATTAACTTCATGCTGTTTGGCCTATGGCTCAGGCACATTGCTAGCTTGCTCTTACATCTTAAATCAACTCATTTCTATTAATCTGTCTGCCATGTGGCCTGTGGCTCACCTGTGTTCCTTACATGTTGCTCCTTTGGGCTTCTGACTCAGTCTGTCTGACTCCGCCCTTCTCCTACTTTTGCTCTGATTTCTCTTCCTACTTCTTCTATGGTGCCTGTCATGGGCCAAAACAGCTCCTTTATTTAAAGATTGAGATTCACAGCATACAGAAAGCCATTTCCACATAAGTGTATGTATGTGTGCATGGTGCATGCTCGTGACTGTGCCAGAGTAGGGCTTCCAGTGTCTTCTCTTCACCCTTTCTTATTGCTCTAAGGCAATCTCTCCCATGATAACTGGTAGTTTGGTTATATGAGCTGGGAGCTGAATTTTTGGAATATATTTATCTCTCCTACTTTCTGCTGTCTATAACTATTCAACAATAGCTGGAAGCTTTTTAATGTTGACATTTCTTCAGTGAAATAGCAGATTGAAATGAAGTTTCTCTGTCTTATTTGATTGACAAAGAGTTTGTATTTACATGACTGAATATGGCTAACATTCTGGGACTTCCCTCGGTGAGTATTCAGTGTTAACTTAAACTTCCTCTGTAACCAATGACAGCATACAGAAGCCAAAATACTAAATAAAACAGATGAATTAAAATGCAGAAAATAAATTAAGTCTAAATTATTAGCTCCATAGTAACTACTTAAGAAAGTAAATTATAATTTAAATTAAACTCATAGACATTAGTTTTATATAACTTGTGAAACTGTCCTTTATAGAATTTTGTTAGTCATAAATATTTTATATTCTTAAACACTTTAATGTGGTATTATAGTTCACTGAGCAAAACAATGAGAAATGGCATTTATTTAGGATGTTGCTACAGTTTGTATTTTTAATGTCTCTTCTGTCATGTGTTTCTGCTATGACGTGCTATGCTCCCATAGGCCTACTGTAAGGGAGACCAGCAACTCTGACCAGAAACTGTGAAATTATGAGACAAGGTTAACCTTTCTCTTTCAAGGTGATTTAGTTCATGTGTTTGTTTCAGCATTGGAAATTGACTAACTCAGAATAGAATTTTTTTCTTTTTAGTTGAAAATTTATTTCATTTAAGAGTTTGGATTGGAAGGGAAGTATTTAATTGGTAGGTGTTGTAGCCTGTATTATTCAGGATTCTCTAGGGAAAGAGTATGATGCTAATGGGCGCTCTCTCTCTTTCTCTCTCCATATATATGTATGTATGTATATATGAATATATTAATTCATCTTACATTAAAATAGCAACAATTGTTCAGTCACACCTGAGAGACTGAGAAGCCAGTAATGACTAGGTTTTTAGGCTGACTGGTTGCCTCACAGTTGGAATATTCCCATGGGGTTCACCTCTCCCTGTAGAAGCTGAGGACACAGCAGATGTTCAGCCTATAAGGCTGTGTGCCTCAGTAGTCCCAAGCTGGCACCAAACACCCAAATGGTTCCAGGAGAGCTGCTGGTCCTTACATTTAAATGGAAGTCTGGATGTGCTGTCTCTGATATCAGTGCAGGAATTAGCAGCAGGGAAAAGCAACCCCTAGTGTTGTGGGATTCAGGTGTCAGCTGACAAGGTCAAGGGACATTTATACAGAGCACCGGGCCCCCCGACCTGAAGGGGGCGGGGGAAAAGCCCCATTGAAAAGGGGCTGCTGGGATCTTGGGAAGGCCCGTTCTTCCTCTCTCTTTTTATCTTTATCCTGAATCCCACAACACCCTAGGCTAGAGGGGAGACCAGGCAAGAAAAAGGTGAGTAATTCTTCTTCAGTCAGAATCTTTTATGTGGACTGCTGCCAAAAAGTGCCAGCCACCACCTCTGTGGGTCTCCTTATATCAGTCTAGGCAATAGAGACAGCTCTTGAGTTGAGGATCCTTCCTCAGTGTTTCTAATTCGTAGTAACCTGACCAAAAAAGTCTATAATATAGCCAGATGTTTTTCAGACCTCCATAAGCCCAGCAAATTTAATAAAAGTGATTAAACTTACTGATAACAATGAATGACAGTATTCACTGGAAATGTTTTTCAGATTTTTCTTGTGAGTGTGCGAGGTAGGAAATAAAGTAGAGAAGGGACTCTAAGCAACTAAATTTAGTAAAGTTTCATTACATCTAAACCTCATGAAAGTTATTCATGGGAGTTCCAGCCGAGACAGTAAGCTTTCTTCATTCTCAGCACGATTCTGGTTTATACCAAGGCAGCTTGTATCATGTCGCATATCAACTTTCAGAGACTTGTGTCCTTAATGGTCTTTCTCTTTCAACTAGTAATATCCACTGAAAACTCTGATGGAGAAGAAGTGGCAACATCATTTAGTATGATTCTTACATTTCATGGGATCATAGTCCAAGAATAATCTTTGAAAATATTTTCTAATTTTTAAAAGTTTTGATTTCTGTTGAATTGAGAACTTAGAGAAACATTGTGATTCTTTAGACATCTTTAATCTGACACTAAACTTCTAACATAACTATGCACTGTTATTATTTTCTCCTTAGATTTGTGTTTCTAATTATTTCTCACAGAAACTTTTATATTCAATAATATCGAGGTTGGAGAAGTGACTCGGTGTTTAAAAGGGCTGGCTATTCTTCTAGAGCACCAGAGTCTGACTCCCAGAACACCTAATTGGTAACCCAGCCATTGTAATTATAGCTCCAGGAGATCTGATGACCTCTTCTGGCCTCCACAGGCACTTCACTCACAAGACACACACACACACACACACACACACACACACACACACACACACACCACAAATATAGACACAAACTCACAAACATGTACACATATGCACATATGCATCATACACAGATACAGATACACATTATCTTTTAAAGAAAAAATGATTATATGTAATACCTGAAATTCCCACTTAGCTCATTCTATCAACTTTTTCTTCAATAAAAATGCTGAGGTAAATTATAATTTTCCTCCCATATTTCTAAGCATAATCAAAGTCTTACACGTTAAATTTTTTCTTTTGATTATTTTATATTTTTAGGATAAAACTGATCAAAATACTACAAAGAAGCTCAAATTTTGTTAACCATTTATTATCTTATAACAACCTTTAGAATTTAAAGTCAATTCTCTGTATAACCATTATTACTTTTTGTTACATGGACTTTGCTCAGCATCACTTCTATTCTTGTTTTTAGTAACAGTAGATTAAAGACTGCATGAAATTGTAGAAAAAAAAAACCATGAATGATAGTTGCCATGCAAGCTTTTCTTTCTGAGACACAAACTAAATTAATTGTTGGATGGAATTTATTAAAAAGCAATAGGTGGAGAACATCTGTAGGGTCATCTCCGTTTGACCATGTAAATGATCTGTCACCCAAGTAACAAATAGATTTGTCATCCAATTTTGAGAGCTCATTTATGCAACAATTTGATCTTTCCCTTTTAACTCATATTTTGGAGATTTAGCATTTCCATTCTTATGAATCAGTGTGCTGTGATCAGATGGAGGTTGAGAGAGTCAATAAGATACTTTGCGTGAGAAAGTGCAGCTGTTGGATTGTATCAGATCACCTGTCCTCAGACAAGTCTCCATTTAATGAAGAGTACACTTGGAACTGCCTTTACATATGTAAGTTTCTCAGTGTGAATCCTACAAGTTGCTTCCCCACCACTGCAAACTATTGATTCAATAAGTCATTTGTAGATTTGGGACAAGTTCTGAGAAGTGAAAACTTAGGTCATGGCAGAGTTGGTATCAGATCTATTACAATGGTGCATAGACTGATCTATAATAGTAGAAGTTCCCAGATTTTTTGTTTGTGATTATAATGATGGTGGGTTTAGTCACTGCTTACTTGTGTAGCATAAATTAGTTTGACAAGATCATAATGCCTACTGCCACTGGATAAGAAATACAGCTCTTCTTTGTCTGCAGTCAATAAAGTGTACCAAAATAGAAGTCGAAACCTTATTTGCTGCAAGTGATTGATTTTAGGTCACTTTATTGTGTTCCCATCATCTGTCATTAAGTTCATCAGTCACTCCCTTTGTGTCTATTATATTTGTGGTCAAGTACAAGAATACACATCTAAGATAGTTTAATTCTTGCCAATTAGCTTTTTAGAAAAAAAAATCTGCTTATCTATTGAAAATTTTCACGTTTATTTGTATTTCATTCTTTATTTTCATTATTTCAGAAATATTTTTACAATAAGTATTTTAGAGACATTTTTCTTGTAATTTTAATATCTACAATGTACATGAATATACTTCTATTGGCTCTTTTGATTATAGATATTTCTTAATTATTACTAGCTGAACAATGTGCACAGAAGAACCATTGAAATAAAAGCATGCATTACTTTTTCTCAAAGAGAATTCTTTGTACAAGGGCCTTAGAACTTGGAGGGGAGTGGAGGGGGAGCAGAGTAATACATTGATGGAGATGAAATTTTTTAATGACTATAAAACAAAATTTTAAAAAAATTAAAAAGAAAAACGAACTTGGATCCAGTTGGATGTTGAGCCAAGTTAGACCTGGAGTGTAGCTTTAATTTGTTTGCCATAGTTCCTACTTTACAATGACTTGGGACTTAGTCTTTTCCTGGGTTTATTGTGAAATTCTCTTCTCTCGCATCCCTTCTCTTTTCAGACTTTTCTCTTCCACTGTCCCCCTCCCTACTTCCCTGCCTGGCCCTTCCCTTCTGCTTCCATTCCCTTCTTCCTACCTCTCTCCTCTTTGTCTCCTCATTTGCTTATCTTTCTTCAAGATTTTGTGTCGCAGCAACGAGTTCTTGGTTGATGATCTTGCCTCCTCCTGCTTCTGTTGATCCTGATTCCCAGTTCTGGGATAGAGATGTGCACCATCATATCCAACTGCTGTAGGTCTATCTGTCAAAACACTGAGATGCACCATCATATCCAACTGCTGTAGGTCTATCTGTCAAAACACTGAGATGCACCATCATATCCAACTGCTGCAGGTCTATCTGTCAAAACACTGAGATGCACCATCATATCCAACTGCTGTAGGTCTATCTGTCAAAACACTGAGATGCACCATCATATCCAACTGCCGCAGGTCTATCTGTCAAAACACTGAGATGCACCATCATATCCAACTGCTGCAGGTCTATCTGTCAAAACACTGAGATGCACCATCATATCCAACTGCTGTAGGTCTATCTGTCAAAACACTGAGATGCACCATCATATCCAACTGCTGTAGGTCTATCTGTCAAAACACTGAGATGCACCATCATATCCAACTGCTGCAGGTCTATCTGTCAAAACACTGAGATGCACCATCATATCCAACTGCTGCAGGTCTATCTGTCAAAACACTGAGATGCACCATCATATCCAACTGCTGCAGGTCTATCTGTCAAAACACTGAGATGCACCATCATATCCAACTGCTGCAGGTCTATCTGTCAAAACACTGAGATGCACCATCATATCCAACTGCTGTAGGTCTATCTGTCAAAACACTGAGATGCACCATCATATCCAACTGCTGCAGGTCTATCTGTCAAAACACTGAGATGCACCATCATATCCAACTGCCGCAGGTCTATCTGTCAAAACACTGAGATGCACCATCATATCCAACTGCCGCAGGTCTATCTGTCAAAACACTGAGATGCACCATCATATCCAACTGCCGCAGGTCTATCTGTCAAAACACTGAGATGCACCATCATATCCAACTGCCGCAGGTCTATCTGTCAAAACACTGAGATGCACCATCATATCCAACTGCCGCAGGTCTATCTGTCAAAACACTGAGATGCACCATCATATCCAACTGCCGCAGGTCTATCTGTCAA